>STGP01029464.1:0-12193 GCA_004918865.1 Caryocar brasiliense
CCCGGAAAAAGAAGATAATAATAATAATAATAATAATCTTTAAAGAAATCCAATCGATGCATGATATACATACGCCAAAAGAAAATTCAGGAATATGTAATTGTAACTCATTGCCCACGCATAGAAATGGGATTATTGTCTAAAATAAAAGTAGATAGCTATTCGCAAAATTAGTAGTTTTATAGTGCGTTTGGTTACATAATTTTTTTACTTGTTAATTAATTTTTAACTGTCAATTCAAAAATTATTAAATAATATTCATGAACATCTTTCTATTATATTCTAATATGTTTTCTTACATAAATATATAATAAATTTAAAGAATAAATAAATACAAACATAAATAGAGAGCTATTCTTAAAACTAGCAGTTTTATGGCCAAAATATTAAGTAACAAGACTCATGAATATATTTTTACATAAATAATTATTCAACGAAAAATTTTAAATTTAAATTATTAAACATGATAAATTAATTTATTTTTATTATTCTATAGTGTTGTTAGTGTAAAGAAAAACCACTGATTGATTATGCATTCATAAACAATAGTTCCATATATGAAATCCAGAGGGAACTGTTCGAGGGAAGGAGGGGAATAGCGTCTACATCTGATTGTCATGGTGATTGGTTGAACCAAAAGGTGCTTCTCAAAATAAGACCTAAAATTTTCTTACTAAGTTTGGTCAAACATTTTTAAAAATGAGTTAGTCAACAACTTTTTGACACAATTTTCTTATTTATGCAAACGAATTGTCTTAGAAATGCGATTTTTTTTTATTGGTTTTATCCCATTCCTTCGTAGAGCTCCTTTCCTCAATCTCCAATTCGCATTTGCACCTTCAAGAGGGATTCTAAAAGTGTATTCCTTATTGTCGCCTTGATGTTGAAACGGAGTGGGGGGTAGTTCTTCCAGTGAGCCATCGATGCGAAAGAGAAAGTTTTACCGAGAATTGAGAAGCCTCCACCACATCAAATCCAGAGAAATAGAAAGGGTGCAGCACACAATCGAAAATCATGCGCATAATGTGCCGCCCTAGAGAAAGTGCCGAGGGACAAAGACACGTGCGACTGTCAATCAGGAACATAAGCATTGGACTGCCACCAATCGCATAAAAAACGTTATCACAATCTAGTTCAGAATATGGACTGAAATAATGCCCTGTGATTTCTGTTGTGTTAAACTCGAGACAAACTTTGTGAGAAAAGACTTCAGAAAACAAATAAAAAATGTAAATAAATTCGAAAGCTATCTTCTTCTCTTGATAGACGTTGAAATGATCAGTTTGAGAAGTTCACCAATTATTAAGTTTTGGTTGTGCGAGTATACGTGGTTAAGGATATATCCAGAAGCCGGTAACAGTGGTGTTTTCTGTTTCGTTTTGAATAGGTATAGTTGTAGGAAGAGATTTTTTTAACTAATTAAATTGTATCACATGAAAAAAAATCAGATAAGTTATTTTATAAAAAAATCATTACGTAGTTATAAAATATATTTAAAAGTTATTTTTGAGTGACTAATAAAAAAATTGACACTTGTTTTCAAATACATCATGTTAAGAAAAATATTATATCTCATAAATTAAAAGATATATGTGCATCATATATTTTTAAATTAAAAAATATTATGTTTATCATATTATATTAAATTTAAAAATATTATATTTATCATATTTTATTAAATCAAAAGATTTCATGTTTATGATGTTTTGTTAAATTAAAATTTTATCTAAAAAAAAAGATAAAAAAATTTAAATTTGACCAGTTATGTCTTACCGTATATCTTTATGTTTATCACATGGAGAAACAAAAGAGTGGCTTAGTTTTTTACTGTGTTAACAATATTTTTAAAATATTCTTGTTATCCACTTTATCCTATTATCCACTTTATTCATATCTAACTATAATTATTGTCATCATTACTTTCTCAAGTTAACTTGATAATTTCTGTATATATGCTAATGATTTATGTACAGTAAAGACACATAGAAATACAATTTATTTTCTTATTTTCTCCTGTTCTTTTATTTCTTTATTCCTACTACACAAAATTCAGATTTAAGTAGTATCTTTTTTTTTTTTAGAATATTCTTGTCTCTCATCAAACAAGAGATTATGGAACAAACTCATTCTAACACATGCTGGATTTGTCGTAATCTCTGACATACTGTTCTCTGTTGTCCACATGTTCAGTGCAAGTCAAGCTACAAAACTGGTCATTTTACTGCAAACTGTTCTCATTACATTGAAAGAACTTATCAAACACCAGGTATTTTTTTTTCTAAACATGTTCTTCATTATACTTTTGTTGCTGCTCATTAGACACTACACATCCTATTCACGTTAAAGATATTTCCTGTGATGATCCTGTAAGTTTTATCAAACATACTGTTCACTCTAGTATACACACCACTTTATCCGTTGTATCTTTTCCTAAATCTTGGTTCCTTGATTCTGCCTGTTTTAATCATATGATGTCTGACTATATTTTTTTTTGAAATGTCATATATGCATAATACACCATTTATCATTATAGCAGACAGGTACACTATGCATGGGTCTTACACTGGTATTGTATACACTCTATCTTTCTTACTGTCTGACACCTTCTTAACTCTAAAGCTGTCCTTAAACCTTATTTTTATTGGTTAATTATGTGAACTTAAGCTCTGTTCAAGTTTTGACAAATATGGTTATACTATGTATGACTGTTGGATAGGACAGCTAGTTCAAACAGGTCGTAAGGGTGGTCAATTATTTTAGCTTGAGAAGTTACGCCTACCTTCTAAGAATGTTCTATCTATTGCAGCCACTGGTTCTAGTTTTTTTCTTTCTTTTTGGCACTCTAGATTGACATATGTCTCCTTCAATAAACTAAAACATATTGCTTTTAGTGTCCAATTAGGTAATTTATCCAAATATTCCTTTGATTGTATGTCATGTACTTGTCTAAACACTCTACATTACCCTTTAATCTTAGTGAGTCTACTTTCTCCCAACCTTTTGACCTAGTACATTATGATATTTAGGGCTCCTCTCCTGTTTCTATTGTGGGTGGTTCACGTTATTTTGTTATTTTTATTGATGATTATTCTAGGTACACTTGGATATATCTCATGTAAAATTAGTCCAAACTTCTTCAAGTTTACTTTAACTTCTCCATAATGATAGTCACTTAATTCTCTCGTACCATTAAAGTATTTCTTATAGACAATGTAAAGGAGTATAATAATGCATAATTTCTCTCTCTTTTTAAGTAAAAATGCAACATTATCTCATCAGTCATATCCTTACACCTCTCAACAAAATGGTCGTGCTGAAAGAAAATATAGATACTTCTTAGATGTTGTTCATGCCCTTCTAATCTCCTCCCCTAGTCCTAAACGTTTTTGAGGTCAAGTTGCTCTCATAACAACCTACACCATAAATATTTTACCTTCTATAGCAATTAAAAAACAATCCCTACATGAACATCTTTATGGTACTCTACCCACTTATCATCATCTCAAACCTTTTGGGAATGCTTGTTTCATTCATCTCCAACCACATGAACACAATAAGTTAGAACCTCGTACTCATCTTATTGTTTTGTGGGGTATGGCATAGGTAAAAAAGGATATAGGTGTTGGGATCGTATCTCCAATTAACTTCACATTTCTTATAATGTGACATTTTGGGAACACAAAATGTTATTCTCATTGTTTAGTTTCCACCTATCTGTTGCATTTGATCTCACTTATTTCACTAATACAACTTTGGATCTTTTCCCTAAAGAAGAATCTGTAGGTGATCTTACCTCCCAAGCTCCTCTTAACCCGTCTTCCTCTACTTAAGTGATAGCTACCTTATCTAACAAAATTGTAAGTACTCTTTTCCTTAATTCTGCTCCACTTAAATCTGTCGATGAAGTAAATGCCTCTTTGCCTCATACTCATCAATCTACCAAAGCTAGACAATCTCGAGTACATCTTAGTGATTATCATTGTTTCTCTACTGTTGTCTCTCTTCATGAGCCTCACTCATATTGAGAAACTAGTTCTAACCTTATACTGTAGTAAGCAATGTCTGATGAATTATAGACTTTAGATAATACTTATACTTGGGATTTGGTGAATCTTCCTCCAAGCAAGACTGTAATTGGTTACAAGTGGATTTGCAAAATCAAGATTTGATCTGATGGTTCTATTGAATGTTATAAGGCCCGACTTATCATAAAAGGTTTCAATCAAGAATATGACATTGATTATAAGGAAACAATTGCTCCGGTAGCTCAACATACTTCAGTAAGAAGTCTTCTAGCCATTACTATTATTTGAAAATAAAAATTATTTCAGGTGGACACAAAAAATGCATTTTGTAATGGTGATCTATCTGAGGAAGTCCATATATAGCCTCCTCTGAGTTACAATCATGCTCCTCATAAGGTTTGTCGATTTCATCGAGCTCTTTATGGATTCAAGTAAGCTACCCATGCTTGGTTTGCCAAATTCGCATCTACTATTGATGAATTTGGGTTCTCCTCTTGCCCATGTAACTGTACTCTATTCATTCATTGGACTTCAAATGGTATTATTCTTCTTCTCTTGCGCGTGGATGATATGATCATTACTGATAATGATATATATGAGATTTCTGATATGAAGCAACTGCTTAGTCAGCACTTTGAGATGGAAAATCTTAACCTACTTCTCTATTTTCTTTTTTGGAAGTCTCTTCTAGATCAGATGGTTATCATCTTTCTCAAGTAAAGTATGCTTTTGATATCATCAATCGTATAGACCTCACTGACAACAAAACTACATTTACCTCTCTTGATCCGAATATCTAAGTATCTCTTAGTGATGGTACTCCTTTGCCTAATCCTACTCTGTATCCATAACTGGTCGAGAGTCTTGTGTATTTCACTATTTTTTGCCTGGACATTACCTATGCCATTTATCTAGTTAGCCGATTTTTATCTGCTCCTCGGTCTTAACATTTTACTACTGTCTTGCACATTTTATAGTATGTCAAAGATACTCTATTTTATGGTCTTCACTTCTCGACACACTCTTGCCTTACCTTATATGCCTATTCTGATTTTGATTGGGTTAGTGATCCCACTTATCGACGATCTACAATTGGCTTTTGTTTTTCTTATTTTCTCATATTCTTTTATTTCTTTATTAGGCTATAAGATGGCTTTTGGCTAATAGCTTTACTTTTGGCTGTAAAAAATATGATTATGTAGTAAAAAAAATTTTAAAAATCTCAATTATACTCTTTAAGTCAAATGAAAAGCTACTAGTAGGTTGCCAAACCAACCTAAAGATAAATTCAACAATTTTACAAGACAGCATATCATCACTAAGAAGCTCAACAGATCAAGCAATAAAAGTACCAAAGAATTTCATATCATCATCCAACTTTAATTAATTCTAAATACTAACACTTAGAGATTAATTATAGACATTCTTGTATAAGAGATCAAGTTTAGAAGACCTTTGTATAACATTCAAGAGAAGAATTAAATGATTATTGTAATAAGAAAAATTGAACTCACAAGTTTTTCTTATTAAGAAAATTTTTTTTCTTCTAATTTTCTATCTTAAATTGTAGATAGGAATTTAGTGCCACAAATTTTGGCACGTTTGGTGGGACGTCTCTACCTCCCATCTTTTCTCATAAAGAACGATTTCATGCTACAATGGCTCCACAGAAGAAGATAGTCATCAAGCAAATTCTAACTCCACCTCTAGATAATCTATTTGTTTATCCTTGTGCTGTGATCGTTGCTAGCCCTCAACACCTGTATGGAATTAGAAGTAAGATGCGAACCTTTATACAAGTCTTTAGCCAATCAACTCCAGAGCTACATGAAAACCTATTGTTTGATAACACTCCACCTAATGCGTATTGGACTTCCTTGCCAATGCATGTAGCACCAAAAAGTGTTTTAGACTAGTTTTTGATGACTCTTGAGTTCAATCAAGAAAAGGAAGGTTCTATATCTACATCGTCACCAAAACCTTTATCTATCAACAATATGCAAATACTGGTACTATGGCTGTCATGACCATAAAAGCAACTTGTTGGAGTACACAGCGGAAGCGTATGAGTGATTCAAAATTCTTTTACTTAAATCCAAC
Source organism: Caryocar brasiliense (assembly GCA_004918865.1). Taxonomy (NCBI): domain Eukaryota; kingdom Viridiplantae; phylum Streptophyta; class Magnoliopsida; order Malpighiales; family Caryocaraceae; genus Caryocar; species Caryocar brasiliense. The sequence goes on from STGP01029464.1 coordinate 6,126, forward strand.
AATGTTAAAACACTTTTAACATATGTATCCACTTTTAATCTATTTGTGCATCATAAATAAACATGTATATCATATATACATATCATATAAATCATATAAAACATATAAACAATTTGTGTGCAAATAGAAGAAGATAAGGGAGCGTTACCCTTGTAGTATAAAATCCGTCTCCTCGTCGTCTTCACATAGCTTTCCAAGTGTAAGGCCTTTAATTTGTCCACACGAACTAGTCAAGGCCTAAAATCACCCTCACTTTCACCTTGGTTCTCCTAAGAAAAATGTTTTCCTTACTGCCTCAAAAGGAGAAGAACCGAGACTACTCATTTGGGTGATGGCTTAGACGAAGGCTATGTATTTTGTATTGGATTTCTTGTAGAAACACTTTCTCCTTTTTGGCACATCATGGTAGGCCCTCCTTTTCTCTTTTTCCTTCCTTAAGTCAAACCATTCTATCCAAAAGAATGTGAGGGCAGAATCTCATTCTCCCTTTGGCCATATTAATAAAAGAACAACATAGGATAAAGAAAACTCTTCTTTTCCTTTACCTTTGCTGGTTTTCCTCTTCTTTTCATAATTTCCTTGGCTTAAGAGAAAGTATAAACCTCTTTTTTTGCTCTTTTCTCTTGCTTGGCCAAATAAAAACCATAAAGAAAGATAAAAAAAAAATGAAGAAGAATAAGGACAAAAAAAACTCCTTTTCCTTTCTTACATTGGTCAAACTCTACTTGGAAAGGAATGGAGGGTTAATAACAGAATTCTGCTCTTTCTTGATCTTGGTATAGTCGAATGTCTTTCCTAAAAGAGTAAGCAGAATTTTTGTTTATTAAGACACTCACATCCCACTTCATCAAAGTTATAATAGCTGGCCATCAAGAAGAGGGAGTAAAAAGGTGGTTACCAACTCTTCCACTTCCTATTTTTTCAAAAGATAAAAAGTTGGATGTACCTAGCCTTCATCTTGTCCTCCTTCATAGGGAGTATAGCAAGTTACTTGGAATGAATGTGGGTAGAATTAACATTTTAATTCACATTACATACTCTTCATTAAAAGCCATCATGGCCGGCCTTGATAAGGAAGAAAGAGGTGGCTACCACCTCTTTCTCTTCGATAGGAGTTACAAAGGTGAAGGGGTGGATGAATCTGCCCCGCTTCTTGTCTTCATACATTGGGTGTATTTGGAATTCATAAAGTTCCCTATATAATAGCATATGGCCAGCCATGGAAAGTGTTGTCATCTCATGAACACCGACTAACAACCATGGTTACACGATGGCTTATGACCACATAATCGTGGGAAAAAGCAACCATTATTTTTGCTCAAACTGTAATACCTGCATGTATTATAATTAAAACTGATATAATCGATTTAGCCTATTAACCACCATTTAATGAGATTGCAAAATAAGGAGATTGAATTGTATTTTGTGTTGTTACATTCCTTATTTTCTACTTACGAAAATACTGCTATTGGTTACCCTTATGGACCACCATCCATATAAGACGGTAAAGCTAAAAACTAAAATAGACTTTGATAGGAATGTTTTATGGTATGCTTAGTTTTTTGTTTCTTTCCTTTTCTTCTCCTTACATACTTTGAAGATATGAGGCCCTTTCTAAGAAGTTGTCTAAGAATTCTATATGTAATTTACACATCACCATAATATGGTAGCATATGACATATATCACTATTAAGATTGAGGCATGCTTCCGACCATCCTTAATTTATGTGATAACTTTTCCTAATCGACTATAATTAAATGTTCATAATGTGTCTACTTGAGTCTTGACTTGATCCATGATTCTGCCAGTAGTTTAAGCACCATACTCCCTTGTTAAGATTGTCTTCCCAACTTAGATTGCTGTGGGGTCATGTTTTCACTCGGCCGCTTATTGTCAGTTGGCCCTGGATTTTTGTGTCACTACCTAAACCCTAAATCGTTGACCAGTATATGTTTTAATATAACTTGAAGTGTACGGCTTTCAAATTATAATAAATTATGTAAGCCTAAAAAAAGTAATTTTCTCAAACAACTATATTTAACAAAGGTATTTAATAAAATAAGAAAATTATATTATAATTTAGTTTATGCCAACTATGACTACTTCACTATCCCCACTCGTTATCCTTATATCCTACACGACTTCCAAAACTAAGAAGTCAAAGGAAAACTACCCTCAGACTGATGAATTTTCAAACTGTATGGAGGAAAATTAAGGCGTGAGTAAACCACAACTCATTGAATATGACATATACAACACATGACTATAATATACTATAATGTCTTATAATGATGCACATGCAAAATGTTATGAGATTTACAACACCCACAGGCACACAAAATTCACTTCTTTACATCTTTGTTATAGCTTCTTTCATTTTGAAATGTGATCAGACAAAGTACCCTTTGACTACCTACTACTGCTTCTCTTCCTAGTGGTACCCTTTAATTTTTCACTTATATATCATAAGGGGGTGTTTGCAGGCCAAGTCAGGTTGGGTTTCAGTATTTTTTCACCCAATCTGCAGTTTATAAGTTACATATGTTATGACTCATATACACACTTAAATAAAAAAAAAAAAACCCCACAGAAGTTAAGTTAGTGTGGATTGATGCAAGTTGGATGTGGCTTGTGGGTTGATACGGGTCATAATGCAAAAACAATATTTTATATAAACTTCATGTTCTAAATAGAGCATACAAAATGAGAACATTCAACCAAAGTTTAAAGTTCAAATTTTAAAAAAAGATAAAAAAAAAAGAAAGTTTCAAGTCCTAAATAAATCTTGCAACATTAATAGTGATATATATTAGGTCATAACCCTAGTTATATTATATATCTTATAACATAGATATGTTGTAAGTCGGGTTGGGTTTTGAATTGGAAACCCACAACTCAACCTGCACAGATGCGAGTTGCAAAAAATTGACTCACACTCGCATAATATACTTTTTGACCACGGTTTGTGGGTCAGGTTATGCGAATCAGGTTGGGTCGGGTTTTGCAGGTTGCAAGTTTTTTTGTTCATCTCTAATCCCAATGGTACCCTTTAACTATTATTGATGCATCCAAGGGGTATGCTACCCACTAATGTTAGCGAACTAACTTTAACATTCACAGGCACCCACACACAAATACACATAAATCACACACATATGCATTCATACCAATCATGTACATTATAATAATTATTATTAAAATACACAATGTCATCAGTATCACCTAACTTTCCACTAAGGTAAACACATTAATTACCATAATTCCATACACACGAACACCTATATAAATTATGTTATGCGATTACATGATAAAACCATGATTTTAATACTAATTACAAAGTCATCTACTTATTTATAACATTTGTTTAATCATGTCAAAATAACACACAGAATATACTCATTTAGAATGAAGCAAAACAAGAATTCACTAAATTAGGACTTTTATGCCTTGGAAATGAGCGTATCACCAACTATTGGCTTTAATAATTAAGAATACGATAATAATTAATAATTGACTCAAATAACCCTTATCTTCCAAAAATCACTAAAAAATTTAAAATGAATCTCTATAAGTAGGGAGTTTAATGCAATAGACAAAGCTAAATTTAGAGTCCTGTAATTCAAGATATAACAAAATTAATAAAAACAACTCAATTTCAGCTTCATGTCATTGACAATTACAAAGACTTTTATTAATGGCTTCAACAAAGCCTAAGCCAATAAAATAAGAGGCATTTGTCAATGACACCTATCGATAACACTAGGAACCCATCAACGGTTTTCAACAGAAGACTCCAAAACATAAAAGAGGTGGAAGCAGCTAACGACTGATAAGAAATAATCAACAATTGACTTAAAACATGAATGTTAGTCAATAATTTCTACTGAACTAGTTGATGGTAGAAATAATTTTATTTATCTTCTTTTCAAGTCTTAATCCAATTCAAACTTAAGTTAAAACTTCCCAAAAACTTATACAACAATCTAACTTCATTTAAGAACAAATAAAAAATAAAAAAAATATTGAATCTAACATATTTTTAGTTACTTTTCTAAAAACTCATAAAAAAAACCAAATCTTTACGTAAATCTAAAATTCAACTAATAAACCGTACAAAATTATGCAATACAACTAAAATTTAACATAAAACCTCAATTTTCAATTTAAATCAATATCAATTTTAAAAGTTTAAAATCAAAAATATTTATAGTTTATTCTTTCAATTGTTTTTCAAATTTTAAATATCGTAAATCTGTCTTACATTCAAGTTTATAAGAAGTCACTACTAAAACGAATTCCAATGAAAGTTTGGCTATTGAAAGAAATAAAAAAAAAGTGAAGGAATGATTATTTCTAAATATCCTTCTCTATTTATATTTGGAAAAAAAAAAGAGTAAAATGGTCATTTTTCACAAACTGTGCGATAACACTAATCTTGTTGTATATTTTTTTAATAACTCACTTAAATTTAACAAATCATGTAATTTATGCAAATAAAAAAGCTAAAAAAGAAAAAAGAAAGACCAAATTATTACATTTTGTTATAATGTTTTTGACTATCTTAAATAAGGTTGTCCTGAGTTTTGGCCATATTGAAGACCTCGACCGCTATAGGGTTTAGCACCATAATCAACCTAATATATATTCATCTCGACTTTCGGCCGTTATATTTTCATTTTGGACAAAAAAAACAGTTGAGGGGACTTGAAAATTATGAGTTGATTGTGACTTAGGGAGGGATTATGATGAGAACTTATCCTCCTCACCTACCGTATCCAACTTGTGAGGCCTTTAGTACAAGAATCGATGGAGGGACAATCATTTGTTCAATCACCTTGACTCTAGGAAAAAATAAGTCCATTATGGAAATGTCCATGTAGACTTTGATTGATGCAACTCGCATAATATGGTAGAATAGACCAACATCCACTAATTAAACAGATTAGTCGTCAACTCGATTCTCTAATTCTGAATCTCACAATTTTCCTTACTAACATATTTTTTGTATTATTATTTTTTATTATTTTTGGTTCAATTAAGTGGAAGCGAAAACCCGTTCGAATCCTTAATAATAGATGTATTGTTGAAACAACCATTAAAAACAATTAAAAGCTAAATTTGCAACCAAAAAAAATAAATAAATGTAGTAAACCAAAGCTGCTAAAAGTCATTTATGTAACCAACCAAAGATAAAAAATTATTTTTTTGATTAAAAATTATACAATTAAACATACAAATAATAATTTATAATATTAAAATGATTGATTTAAAAAATATGATAATACGGTATTGACTATTTAACTATTAAGTGTATATTTTAAAATACCGATAATACTGTGTGTTGTGGTTTGTCAAATTATTTAACTGAGAGTAAAAGAACTTAAAATTTGTGTGATAAAATTTTTTAAAAAAAATTTAAATTGTTTTTATAGCAATATAAGTAGCTACCTTTAAACTAAACTCGCCCTAAGCCAATTGGCAATGGCTGCCAACAAAAGGAATATCCCCATCAAATCTTTGATGCAAAGAGAGAGATTAGAGGGAGAGAGAGAGAGAGGACCAAACCAATGAACCAACCTGGTCCAACATGATTACCAAACCACCTATCAATAATGGGGGAGGGTTCACCATTTAGAACTGGACATGGTTACATCTTTTTCCTTTTAAAATTTTGTTTTAGGCTCTCCTCATAAACATGCACATACACTTTCAACGAAGAAAGAACTTATGGAAGTGTAAGACACCAATTCTTAGTTGTTTTCAACTTTATTCTTCCTCCTTTTTCTTTTGCCTTGATTTCGAATAAATACAATAATTGTTATGATTCTTTTTTATTGCAGTGTTTAAGAGGCAAGAGCAAGTTTTTTTCTGGAGGAGCGGAGGGGTGTGTGGACAGAAAGCATCAATTGGGTGGCAAGGCCCAAAAAGTCCCATCAATCAATCCAGATGGATGGGGGTGTCTTTCAGCTTTATAATCAGACAAGTTTAGTTCTTTTGATGGGCTTCATCTTCCAAGCTGTTGGACCCATCTGTAGACTTTCCCCTTAAAAGCATTGAGAGGACAACA
>STGP01029471.1:0-17932 GCA_004918865.1 Caryocar brasiliense
ATAAGCTCTAGGGCATACAACTAACAATATTATCTACTGAAGCTACTTTCTGCATGGTAATGTCGCCTCTCCCAACAATCTCGCGGATTATATGATATTTTATATCAATGTGTTCGGATTTTTTGTGAGGCTTTGATTCCCTTGCCTGAGGTATGGCTCCATTGTTATCAAAGAAAAGAGAGAAAGGTTATGTAATGGAAGGAACCACTTCAAGTTCTGTCACAAACTTCTTTATCCAAATACCTTCCTCATATGGCAAAGGCATAGGGAACTCTAGCCATACCATCTGTTTCCTCATATGTCTTAAGAGACATTATCTTGGAAAGGTGGATACTGTGCCTTACTGGCAGTAGTGTTTCCTTGGACTTTAAAATGTTGAATCTCTTGAATACCTTTTCCAAGTATAAACTTTGGGAAAGACCTATTAATATTTTCAGTTTATTTTGATAGATCCAAATCCTAATGATATAAGTCGCCTCTCCTAAGTCATTCATGAAGAAAGTCTTAGACAACTAAACTTTTACTGAAGTCAGCATGCCAATTCATCCACATACAAGACTGGGATAGTGATAGTTCCTGCTAGCCTTCTTGTACACAAAGGCTCATTTATGTTTTTGACAAAACTAAAGCCCTCTACAGCTTTGCCAAAATGGAGATTCCAACTCCTCGAAGCTTGCTTGAGTCTATAAATGGACCTCTTAAGCTTGCACATCTTTGTCCTATCTTTGAACTTAAAACCTTTAAGTTGGTCCATATATATCCTCCTTAATATTGAGGAAAGCAGTTTTGACATCCATTTGCCAAACCTCATTGTTATGGTGTGTAGCAATAGTTAACAAGATCTTAATGGATTTAAGCATGGCCACAGGCAAGAAGGTTTCATCATAGTCAACTCTTCTCTATAGTGATAGCCTTTTGCCATAAGCCTGGCCTTGAAAGTTTCAACCTTCCCATTCGAACCAATCTTCTTCTTGAAGACCCATATATTTACAATGGGAATAATACCCTCAAGTGGATCAATAAGATCCCACACTTAGTTCAAATGCATTAAATCTATTTCGAATCTCATAGTATCTAGCCATCTTAAAGAATTTATATCATAGATAGCTTCTTCATTTGTAGTAGGATCATTAGTGTGATCACACAACCAAGTTATAAATGTCGTAGAGAAAACCATATCTCTCTAGAGGATGAGATATCCTAATACTCCTTCAAGGTACAATGACATCCCTTATAGGCTCATGCATTACTTTATCAATATCCATATCATCCACACCTTGGTTGGATAGCTGATGTTGATGCTCATTGGATGATCCTTTATCGAAATCTATCTTCATACAGATACCACCTTTTTAAATGAATTCCTCTTTAAGAAAAGCCACATCTTCACTTATGATAATCTTTTGATCATTAGGAAGATAGAAATAATATCCTAGACTTTCACTAGGATATCCAACAAACCTACTTTTCATAGACTTACTATCCAATTTGTCAGTTTTCAACCTCTTAATGTAAGTTGGATAACTTCAGATCCTGATATGCATAAAGCTTGGAGTCTTACCACACCATGCTTCATATGGTGTAGTGGCAACTGACTTAGATGGTACCCTGTTTGGCGCATAACATATAGTATGCAATGCACATCTCCACAGAGAAACTGATAAATTTGTGTAACTTATTATGCATCATTTCATATCCAACAAGGTACAGTTCCTCCTTTCAGAAACACCATTAAGCTGTGGTATTTTTGGTGGAGTCAACTGAGATCTAATACCATATTCTTTCAAGAACATGTCAAAGCTTGGTACTTAAGTATTCTCCTCCTTGATTAGATTGAAGAGCCTTAATACTCTTTTCTGTTTGCTTTTCTACTTCAATTTTGAACGCTTTGAATCTTTTAAAAGATTTATGTTTGTGTTTCATAAGATACATATACCTATACTTAGAAATATCATCGGTAAAGGTGATGAAATAAAAATATCCACCCCTTACTATTATAGAAAATGGCCTACATACATCAGTATATATTAAATTCAAAACTTCTTTGGTCCTTTCTACTTATACTAAAAGGAAGATCTAGTCATCTTATCCTGCAAACAAGATTCATAAGTTGGAGCCGGTTGTACCCCTAAAGGAAAAACCATTCCAAGTTTTTCTAGTGTGTCAAGCTTGTCACTCGCAATATAACCTACCTTAAATGCCAAAGTTGTCTCAAATTTTTGGTGGATTTAGTGACCGTATTAATCTCATTGTTCCTAGGACCTTTACTGTTTATGGCTCTCAAATAATAAAGCTTGTCATACAATTTGCCAAGACCCACAATTTTACCATCTAAGTAAATATTGCAAATATCAATTTTAAACTCAAAATAATATCCATATCTCGACAAAATAGAAATTGAAATGATGTTCCCAAAATCGTTTGGTAAACATAATACATGACTGAAAAATAGTAAATCATGAGAATCCAAATGTAGGGAAACTGATCCCACAGCTTTTGCAACAACACTAGCTCTATTGTCAACTCGTAGGATCACCTCATCAGGTCCAAAGAACATATCCACTGCTAGTTCCTGCATAGAGGTACAACTATGAGAACTTGCACCTGTATCAAAAACCCAAGAGCTGTAAGGACCAATGAAATTAATCTAGTAAGAGATTGACATACCTTTACCTAGTTTGCCCTTTCCCTTCATTGCCTTCAAACTCTCAAGGAACTTCAAGAAATTTTTTTTCCCTCCGATATCCTTCTTGCCCACAATGATAACACTTTCTTAGGCCAGCAACAAAAGACACCTTCTCATCCTTCTTGATGCCTTTAAAAATAGTTCGTATGGCATGCTTCCTCCTTTTGTCCTTTCCACCCTTCTTCTTCTTCTTACTTAAAGAAGAAACAAGGACAACTCCATTCCCTTCCCTATTTGTCAAATCCTTTTAAGCCATGACAAATAAATTGAGTAATTCAACCAAAGTGTACTCAATCTTGTTCATATGAAAGTTCATATAAAACTGTGGGAAAGAGTCGGGAAGAGAGAGCAAAATCAAATCTGTCTGAAGACCAGCATCTATGGGGAAATCAAGGTTCTTTTATTGCTCAATAAGCCTAATCATAGTGTGCACATGTATGCTCACATCTGATCTCTCATACATCTTTAGCCTAAAAAACTTCTTGGATAGCTTAAAATGAGCCGTCTTACTTTACTCTCCAAACAACTCACGAAAATGGAAAATGATTTGCTAAACACTAGTTATAGGCGTATGTTGCTTTTACAACTCATTGGTCATCGACGCTAGCACATAACACCTCACTTGAAAATCATTGGCCTTCCACTTCGCTAAGACATCATGTTCCCCTTTAGGGGCATCACTAGGCAAAGGCTTGGGAATATCTTCCTCTAAAACATAACTAATTTGTTCTAGACTGAGAATAATGCAAAGGCTCCTAAACCAATCCATGAAATTAGGCCCTAAAAGGGTAGGAAGATTTACCTATTCTTAAAGGAATGAAGGCTGTTCATGGATGGCCCATGGCTAGAATGGGTTTATGTGGACATAATAAAGGCTTCACATTTCGGGAGCTGTGACTGTTATTGTGTTTTCATGTAAAAGGTATATTTTCTATATATTCTATAGATGTTCTAGTTTTAAATGACAATGTAATAACTAGAGGCTAATGTTCTAGGTTTTAACATGAATGAATGTTGCTTAATCGTACTTTTATACATGTTTTTCTCACTTTCACTATCATTTCTTTTAAATGAAAAGGTACATTAGCCTCATGTTACTTTGGTAGATGGCTAATTGTAGGATTTAGATATTACGTATCAAAGCCAAACTACTTCCAATAGGCATGTTATTCAGGGACAAACCAATTGGAAGCTTGTGAGCTTATAATAACCCTAAACTGGAGAAGCGGTTTGATGAGGGTATGGAGTGATTGTCGGGCCAAAGCTTAGACAAGTCGCAGCTCCTACCAAGCTTTTAGTATGGCAAGCCTCTAGGGGAGAGGGAGGTAGAAATAAACCGAATTACATAGCAAAAATGGGGAAAGTCGAATAGGCCCAATTGTAAGGTCGCGCGATGAAGATGTCGCGCGCTTAAAGGGGAAAGATTGTAATACTCCTTAGCTCTAAAGATATGAATCCCATGTTGGTTGAGAATAAGAAGAGAAAAACCTTTATTAGCCCAAATTAATCATAACCAAAGCAACACAAGCTTGGACTTTTGGGGCTAAGTAAATAAAAAGGACCATTAGTTTTTTGTTGATTTAGTTTATTTTTAATTATAGGACAGGATGTTTACAAAAAGTATGGTGACACTACTGTGATCAAGTTGAGATGGCTTACCATCAAGTTTGATGAGTATAAGAAACATTCCAATCATAAAATGAAGTAGCAACTTAGAGAGATGGGTAATATAATAGGAGAGCTTAAATCGGCCAATCATACTCTTACCGATATATAGCAAGTGCAAACCATGATAAAGTCTTTTTTTAATAGTTAGGAACACTTAATTATGATTATGACCCACAATGATAACATCGAGTCTTTTGATGTACTCATCATATTAAGCTAGAAGACAAGGGACTTGGTGTTATCAAACCCTGAAGTTAGGCCCATATGACTGAATCTAGCTCTGTAAAAGTCAGAGGCCTAAAAATGTAGAGGAATTGGAAGAAAGGCAAAAGGAATGATATTAATGAAGGCTTTATGAAAAACAATGTAAAATGTTGCAACAAAGGGAAGTATTATTGAAAGAAAAATTTAAGAGTAAGTTAAAATGTTACATTTCTGGTAAAATGGGACATTATTCTCATAAATATGTCAGAAAGTTCTACAATTGTGGAAAGATGAGACATGTGGCTCACGATTACTCCAAGCTAAAGGTAATTGTAACGACCCAAATCTAGGTTTAGAAGTTATTAGAAAAAATTTAGATTTAATTGCTAAATATTTTTTAGATAATTTTTATGCAAATTGATTTGCTTTGGAATTATTTTCTGAAAATTAAATTATTTTGGAATGATTTTATATGAATCAATTTGAATTTCTATGCAATCTGTTTATTATTCCCTTTTTGTCAATAATTAAATAGTGAGATATTGAAATTAAATATGTGGAATTCAGAATAAGTGATAAATGGTCATAGAAAATCTATTATAAATTATTTGAGCCTTTTTGTAGAGATTAGTAGTGAGCTTGTTTAATTAAAAGAGTTAACTGGACTATTGGGCTTAAATAGGCTTAGTTAATAAAAAGAATTAAATTATTCTTTTGGGCTCTATGTAGGCCTTCCAAATAAATCAAAAGTATTATGTAGATCAAGTAGAATTGAAGTTGGAATAAGTTATAGAGATGGACAACTTATTTTAATTAAAAAGGTTTAAAACAAAGAACGGTAAAATAGACTTTTTACAACATAAACTCTTTACCTTAGTATATAAAGGCCTAACTATATAATTTTGGCCATAAAATCATACCAAAATAAGGGTTAAAATGTGCGTATCTCTTTCTTCTTGTTCCCTTTGACTTCCTTTGCAATTTCTTTACAAATATCACCAAAAACCTACACTAAAGCCTACTTTAATCATTGTTCTTCAACCCAAATCAATCAACTAGTGTTAGATGACTCTTGGGAGCTTCTTAGGATGTGTTGAAGACAAGATTTAAAGAGTTTATATTCTGTTTTAAGCTTTCTTAAGACCAAGGTTAGCATTAATATCGGTTTCCTTGCTTGATTGTGAATATGCATGCATTGTTTGTAATTCTTATTCACGATTTCATGTATGTCAAATTGTGATAAGGATGAATCTTGATTTGATGATCAAATACGAGAATCTTGGATACATTCTTGATATTCATGATTGATGGATGAAAACTATGTCTAGTTTGTGAATAAGAATAAAAACATATGCTTTCTATGAAGAATTTGATGTAAAACAACCATGGTTGGTTTTTAATGCATCATAATGAACTTAGGACAGAATTAGGGATGTAGAATCACCATTAAATTGATTTGGGAAGGATTGAGTATGCATAATAATCATAGGTTACAAAATCGTACTCTTTTGAAACTTAATTTAAAATTAATGTCCAAATAAATAGAAAAAGAATTATAAATTCATTGAAATTTTTTTTTATGATCAATTATAAATTAGGAATGACTTAAAGTTAATTTAGAAAGAAGAAAAATTAAAAAAACTTGCTGTAATATAAAAAATGGCCTACCTATGTCACGAGCTAGCCATGTTGTTGATTCTTGGTTGATCACAATAAAAATACCTACATGAAAGAAAAAATATGGCCTAATCGCGTTTTGAAATAGATAACTTCTTAGCATAACATGGCCTACCCATGTAATGGAAGACAAAAGCACACCCTACCCATGCTTCTTGGGCAGAAAAGAGAAAAGAAGAAAGGAAAGGAAAGAAAAGAAAAGAAAAGAAAAGAAAAGGAAATTTAGTGAATCTAATTGATTTTCTTGATCTTATAAGACTTAGTAAAAGACCTAAGATGATTTAATGAACTTGATTTAAGGTTGGCAAGACAATTAATTTGATTATCAAGACTTAGTCTTAAAGTATGAACTTGTTAATAACTATTTGGGAATTACACTGTTTGATCATACTAATGAATATATGAATAAGCCTTAGTATCTTTGAATACATATTTAATTTGATCCTTAACAAAGGTGAAAGGATGACTTATGCATATTTGATTTGATTTAAGTTTGATATGTCTTTGATAAGCCTTGACATAAGTTATAACCTGTACTTGGTACGAATTTGATTACGAATGATTTGATATGAATTTGATCTGACTTTGATATGTATTTGACTTAAGCCTTGATTTGGTTAGTAGGCATTGATTTGCTTACTCTTGACTTGATATGGATTTGATATATATGTAGTACATCTTGATTCGAGTTGGATGAACATATTAAGCATAAATGTTACTATGATTTGATAATAAGTCTTCGACTCACTCTCATATGATGAATACTTGATTTGATATGTACAATGTACGATTTGATTTGAATAAGAAGCATTCATATGACATTATGATTATGAATATTTAGTATGACATGCATATATGCATTTGAGTCCAGACTAAGCACTCTTGCATTCTGTTTAGACGTGCTACAACAACACCTTGAATTTGGATCCTTAGGATCATTTTGATTTGGATCTTCGAATGACCTTGTTTTAGTTACTCTTTAAGTACTATTTAGACATTTGGTCACCTTAATTTTAGCTTAAAACTTTGATTTGCAACCTTTGGTCGACCTTGGAGAATTTATTCTCACTTTGATTGGAGTGACCTTTTATGCATCATATATACATTTGTTTATTCGATTTGTTATCAATAGTTGGTAAAGAATGTGTCTGTTTGATATACATATTGGCTATGTTATGGCCTAATTTTGGAATGTTTGGACATGACATATTTGGATGAATGAATGGTAGGTCCAAATAAGTATTATATGTTTGGTGATTGTTTTGAATTTATTATGGATGGTTGAGCAGCCATAACCCTTCCTTTATACCCCAATACACTCATTTAGTTCTACTAAGGCTAGTTGAATGATTACCCAGGTTTGTAAGAGCAATAGCAAGATTAGGACTCTGTTTTCATGACGTAGGTGATGCGGAGAACACATGGACATGACACAACTTCACTGTATTGTATGTAGACTAAGTGGATTTATTTTGGGTATTTGACATTGTTTTGGAAGTTCCTTGAATATTTGACATTTGGTTTTGTGATGTTTGGATTTGAAGCCCATTCTCTATTAGGCCATGAATTAGAATGCCTATTTGATTTGTTATTAAATTTAAATTTGTTTTGATAGGCTCATTACAAATTAATTGTGATTTATTAAGTTGAATACAAAGTCTACAATGATGTATGTTTTAAATTGGACTATTAGTAATGACTTGGTTATAAAAGAAAAAAAATACGATGTAAACTAAGGCCCAAACATAAAAAATTTGGTATTTGAATTTGGTTGGGGATGTGACCATAATGCCCAATATCAAAATTTTATCTTTCGCTTTATTACTCCTGATATTTTGCTAACTAAAACTTATTCTTTAATAATGTTAGATTTTGCAGTAACAGACCATGTGGCTAAAGATTAAAATGTATACGTGGAGTATCGCAAAGTTTTAATGGAGATAAAGATGGGTGTACATAAGTAGCAATGATAGAGTCAATGTTAAAGGAATTGGAACATGTAAACTCGATTTGCGCTAAGGAAGGACTCTACTTCTATATGGCATACTAATCGTACCTAAATTTTAAAGAAACTTAGTTTTTATATAACTATTCTTCTAGCCTTAGGATTTGATTTACATTATCATAGTAGCACTATTGATATTTATTATGATTTTATTTATTATGACTGTGGGTATTTATCAAATGGTTTAATGAGTCTTGATTGTAAAGTTAATATATTTAATTATGATGAGCGATTGTCATCAATTGCCTCTTCATGTGATTTGAATGTTATAGCTCAAAACTAGCCCCCAAATAGTTTAATATTTTGATATGATGTAGATGATAATTATCGGTGCTTTATGCAATTTTTCTGTAATTTTATCTGAGTTTTTTGTAATTACGATTAATTTATGCTGTGAATATGATTGGGAATTAGCAAAAATTAGTAATTGAGTACAAAAAAATATGAAAAATTACAAGAAGTTTCAAAATTTGTTCATAAACATTTTTTGGCTATTTTGGATTAGTTGAATTAAATTAAAGAATGTGATATAATTATATGCTTTTGATACCTTAAATGATGCTTTTAAGAGCATTTATATGAATTATTATCTTAATTAAATGCCTTATAAGAATTATGTGATATTTATTATAAATATGTGTACAAAATAATTCGATTAAATGTGTGAAATTCGTATTTAAATACCTATTTTGACGATTTTATCCTTAAATAGATTTATTGAATAATAATATTTTGGTAATTTTGCTAAATGGGATTTTGGTAACTAAGCTAAACTTAAGTCCGCCTTTTCAAGATTTTCTTAGCCGAATACTTCTTCTATTTAGCTGACTTTCAAACATCCCTTTACATTTTCTTTGTAACTGAGACCAAATCTTCTTTAATTTATGAATATGAAGCCCTGAGATTGTGAACCATCATCATGACTTGAATTAAAGGTAAGAAATTGGTCTTTCATTATCGAAGTTTTATGTTAACTTTATTTATTGAGAAGTAATAAATATAAAACTTTAGTTTGATTCAATTAATAGTTCAAATGTTATTGAAATTGATGATAGAAGTTGATAAAAGAAGAGGCAAATAACGTTTTGTAGCAGTCAATTGAAGAAAATGGTGAGTAATTATGATTAAATCAACAAGTGTTTTCTTACTTTCCCTCTCTGGAAACTTAATTAAATCTGTATTTGATTAAATTAAGGATGAATTCGTACTTATACTATCAAAATAAAGTGTGGGAATTGTAGTTGAGATTCATATTTTATGTATGGATGAATTTAGGAAGAAAAATTGATGAAGTTAAGCAAGAAATTAGGAAAACCCAACTTTTGCATGGTCAGGCCATGCAAAGTGGGTAAAAACATGGTTAGGCCGTGTTGTACTTGTAAAACACAAGGAAAAAGACGTGAAATTGAATAACACAGCTTGGCCATGTTATTTAAGGAGAAAACACGGCCCAGCCATATTTTACAAAACAGAGAAAGAGAGAGAGAATTTTATCTATAATTATTTTAATGTGTATGTATATTAATAAATGCATAGATGTTTTGAATGATTATTTGTGATACTCTAATAATGAGTAGAGTCTGTTATTATGAATTATGTAGATTATGATAAGTTGTGACTTGATATTCATTATATTGATGAATGATAAAAGTTTAGTTAAAAATTAACTAATGTGTATACATATTGACGAATAATGTGATATTTTGTTAACGGATTTATTCTGTTATTATGAATTTTATTGAATATAGTAAATTATGACTTGAAATTCATACATTATGATTAAATGTTCTAGCATATATCATAAGCATTATACAAGTCCAAAGATTAAGCACTCCTGTAACCCTAAAGGAGCGTTGCTGCAGCTATATATGATTTAGAACCTTCAAGCCATTTAGTTCTGAGCACTCTGAGCTATTATCTGAGCTATAAGCCAAAATTAGTTCTAGAAAGCTTAAAAGGAGCGACCTTTAGT
The DNA here is from genome assembly GCA_004918865.1 of Caryocar brasiliense. Classification (NCBI taxonomy): domain Eukaryota; kingdom Viridiplantae; phylum Streptophyta; class Magnoliopsida; order Malpighiales; family Caryocaraceae; genus Caryocar; species Caryocar brasiliense. Next base: position 10,213 of record STGP01029471.1, read on the forward strand.
ACATCATGCATCCATTTTAAATATTATTTCAGATTTATGATTAGATTATTCAATCGTGTGAATGAGAAATGGATGTGTGATAAGATAAGTAGTATACATTGATGATTGTGATAAGTTTATGGAATGTTCAATATTGATGTTGTTTGTTATTATTCTAATAAATTATATGATGTTCAGTTACAATGAAATATTATTAACATGTTGAATGTTTATTAAATGTGATCAGTATGTTATGATAATTATATAAATTATTTCATGATGATAAGATAATTATGTAAATGTAGTTGTTTATTTATGTATTTATTTAATTATTTATTTATTTGTTTAGGATTAATTTTTCTAGTATATTCTTTGAATTGTTTATGTTTTATTCACTTATTCATAATTCGATTACATATCATTTCAGATATTATTTCAGATATCATTTTAGATGTTATTTCAGATATTATGTTAGATATTATTTCAAATATTTTTTTAGATATTATTTCAAATTTATGATCAGATCACTCAATTATAAGATGATGCAAAACTTATGAGAGGCAAAATATTTATTATACGTTTATTCAAATATTTAATATATGTTGATATAATTTTGTCAAATTATGAAATATTTTGTATTCATGTCGTTAGTGTAATTATAATAAGATTATCTTTAATAATGAGTTAATCAAATGAATGTGATTAAGTGTGATAAGATTATTTGATAATGATATAATATTTATATGAATGTGAGTTATTTACATTAAAATTTAATTATTATGATGGTTTGAATTATTTATGTTTATTTCACTTACTTGGTTATACTAAGGGTAGCTTATTGACTACTTAAGTCCAATAGAGCAGCAATAACAGACTCAGCAACAGCCACAACTATAGATTTTGCTTAAAGTACTCATCGTGCTTAGGTATAACAAAAGAGATGATCATTATAAAGCATGATATGTAGTAATTAAATTATATTTCCATTTATTTATATTTTGTAATTATTATTTGCAACAAATAAACTTATAGATGAAAATGGGATCATAATTAATAGGTGTGAAGTTTTATAATATATGTTGAATGAAACCATTGTAATATGTATTGTGAATATTGATATAAAAAAGTGTAGCACTGTTCGTAAGAATCTGTTAGTTTATAAGTATATGTGTTGTGATTATCACATTCTGGGTGTTACATTGAATTTATATCCAAATATTTAATATGCCATATTAGGCATATAAGTCAAGAGAGGATAATAAGGTTAGTCAATTCACTTACCAAACTTGATTTTGATGTTTGTGAGAGTTGCTTAGAAGTTAAGCAACAAGAATTGGTAAAGCCACTAAAGCTAAAAATTCATTGCAAGCAATACACTCTAGAATATGTAATCCAATAAATATGAGGGTAAAACATGTGACCATATATTTTATAATTTTAATATATGAATTGGCTATGTCTATTTAATTTAACATAAATTAGATGCCCTAAAATGTTTTGACATATTTATATAAAGTTGAAAACAAACTAGATAGAAAAGTTAATGTAACATCACTATCCCATAATTAGTCATGCACCAAAGAAATATAAAACTAATGGGCTCTTTAATCCACTCAAGCCCAAAAGTCCAAGCTTGTGTTACTTTGGTTATAAGTAATTTGGGCTTACAAATGGTTTTCACTTTTTATTCTCAATCAATGTAGGATTTATATCCTTTTAGCACTTAAGGGTGTTACAATCCCTTCCCTTACCTTACGATTAGGCACAGGCATCCCATGGCACTTTGTTAGTGTGAGACAACACTTTTCCAGAATGAGTGTATCAGTTGCACTCCCTACAATTCAAGAGGTGGCTCGTCCTAAGCGCCTCTCAAGAGATGGCCCCTGGCAGCTTTGATACTATTTGTAATGTCCCTGACTCACAATTAGTCATCCACCAAAGTAGCATAAAACTACTTAGGCCTAAAAGTCTAAGCTTGTGTTATTTTAGTTATTACTAACTTGGGCTTATAAAGGCTTTTCTCTTTTTATTCTCCAACAATGTGAGATTCATATGTTAACAGTTTAGGAGTGTTAAAATCTATCCCCCTTAAGTATGTGATGTCCTCATTGCATGACCTTACAACTGGGCCCAGGCATCCCATAGCACGTTATCAATATGGGACCACACTTTGTTTGAGTGAGTGCAACAGTTGCACTCCTTATAGCTCAAGAGGTGGGTCGTCCCGAGCATAACTTAAGAGGTAGCCCCCAACAACTCTAATGCCATTTGTGATATCATTGTCCCACAACTAGTCATGCACCAATGCAATATAAAACTAACAGGCCTAATGAGCAAATTAGCAAGTGTACGAAATTGACTACTAGTAATAGAGTGATGAGTAGAGTACCATTCCCATAAGGAATGTGATTAAGTACTAGAGATGTTGTATTCTATTATTATTTAGACAAACGATTAAAAGAGGTTTATTAAACAACTAGTAAATTAAACTAAGGCAACCAAAGAGAAAACATTAAACAGAAAGATGACAATCGTAACAGTTTAGGGCATCTTGACTCCACTATTCCTATCATGATTTTAGGATATCTATTTAATGATCAATTTAATCATATATTATGGGGTAACAACGTTATGCATTAACTACCCTCTCTCAATGGTGTAGCTAAGTTATCAGTTATAACTATTACAACTCTACATGGTAATAATTGTAAATCATTATAGCTAATTCATTAAGTTTAGTTGTTCTTCATTATAAAAACTCCCCATAGGTTAAGTTTTTCTTCCCAGTCCAACTATATTCCTAAGATTTCTATTACTATTGATCGGTTAGTAACGTTTCTTCCTAGTCCTGCTAATAACTAAATTAATCAAGAAACCCGTAGGGTGAAGTATTGAGCACAGCAATAAAAAATTACAACATAAAAGAAAATCAAATAGATATATCAAATCAGTCCAGTCATAGTTCCATCAATATCCTTAACAAGCGTTTAGTTCCTCACAACAATAGACAAAAGCCACATATTTAAAGTTGCCAATATGAATAAGATATAAATTATAAAGCACAAAGACAACTTAAAAGATAAGGGTTTAGAAAACTATACCATAATTGTTATGAAGATTTTCTTCTTCTTTCAGCCTTAAATCCACGTCTCTTCTTCTTATTTTCTTGAAGCTCTGGAGGTTTACTTTTAATAGCTAGGTATTGGATATTTTTCTTTAGGGTTCCTCCCCTGAAGAATGTAGAAAAAGAGTTTTTAAATAGGAAGAGAAATGTTTTCCCCAAGAATATGGCCAGGACATTTTTTTCATTTTCAATTCTAGAACTTTTTCACGCCTACGCTTTTCCTTACACGCCTGCATTTTGATTACACAGCCATGTAATATAATATGGCCAACCCATGTTATTTATCTTTTCTTTATTTCTTCATCATGACATTATAGAAAGCATGGCCTGCAAGCATTTTGGCTTGGATTACACTGGTAGAGCATATTTTTGGTCTAAAACTTTATTTCTCCTTTGCTTGAATTGGTCTTTTCTTGCTCTATTCTCTTCATATCTTCTTGGTTTTACCATTGGTTGGATCAAGGTCTGAAAAGTACAAGAAAAAGCTAAGTTAAGCTTCATTCCTATGCATTACTACCATAATATGAAAACAATAGAATTTAACTCAAAATACTACTTATTATGCATGATATTCTAACAAAATAATACAAAATTGACTATAAAAGAAGGTATAGTTTCCCCTTATTAGGATCCTTTACTCTACTCAGGCCTAAAAGTCTAAGCTTGTGTTACTTTAGTTATGACTAACTGAAGCTTTTAAAAGGTTTTCACTTTCCATTCCTAATAGATATGGGATTCATATCCTTTCAGAACTTAGGAGTGTTACGATTAAAGCCTTAAACATTGATTGTGGACACGAATATCTTTTTAAACAATTCAAATATCTTTTTAAACAATTTAAAAACTATAAGGCAATTGAATATTCCTGGTTTACCATAATAAAATAATGTAGCTGATAGAAGGATTAGAACTCTTCTAAAAATGATTACGTATATGATGGTTCAGGAAAATATGTCAATATCCTATTAGGGAGATGTTTTACTAACTACAACCAATATACTTAATCGAGTACCCTTAAAATCAATTTGTTTTATCTCTTACAAACTATATGCAGTAGAAAACCTAATTTAAGTTATTTACAATCTCAGGGGTCAGTAACATACATTCATAACCCTTCAAATAAGTTTGGCAAGTTGAGTCTAAGGGGAAAAATTGTATACTCATTAGATACTGTGAATTTTCTGAAGGCTATGTGTTTAGTTGTGAAAATACCTATATGAGTATTACTAAAATTGAGTCATGTGATACAAAACTACTAGAAAATGAATTTCCTAATAAGAGGGAGATTGATAAAAGCTTAGCCCTATACAAGTTAAAAGATTCGAATGACACTAATAGAACTAGTGCTCGAATTGAAGCATTAGCTTAATTTAAGTGTAAGTAATGTGTTATCACTTGAACAAGAGTCACAAGAATTTGTCTTCAAGAGAAGTGTTAGGAAAAATACCTTTAAACGTTGAGTTGAAATCGAAGGTGAGACACTTTTCATAACTCAAGATGAAGATGAGACAAAATCCATAAACTTTTCATAACTCAAGATGAAGATGAGACAAAATCCATAAACAAAGCTCTCTCATCCCCTACAAAGGAGAAGTAGAAAAAAGTAATAAAAGAAAAGATGGAACCTATGAAATAAAACTAAGTTTGGAAATTAATTAATATACCTAGTGGACACAAGGTAATTGAAAATAAGTGAACTCTTAAAATTAAGCACAAAACAAATGGATCTATAGAAAGATGTAAAAATCAATTAGTGAAGAAAGGTTACACCTAATAGTAGGGTATTATGATAAAATATTTTTCCTTATTGTAAGGTTTGTGTCTATACACCTCATAAACATTGTGGCCAATTTGGACTTGAAATTACATCAAATGAATGTGAAGACTACTTTTCTTAATGTGGAATTAGATAAAAAGATTTATATAGAATAAGCAATTGGCTTTATAGTAAAAGGCTAAGAAAAAAAATAGTGTAGATTACAAAGATCAATATATGTTCTTAAGTGGTCATTTAGGCAATGGTACTTAAGATTTCATAACCAATAATCTCATATAATTTCAATTTAATTGATGAATATCACTGTATGTATATGAGATGGTAGTGATTTATACCATCTCAATAACAAAGAGATGATTATTATCTAAACTTGAGATGAAAGGTATGGGAAAAGAAAACTATATTTTTTGTATAAAGATCCATACAAATCATTCTAAGAGGCTTTTGAGTCTATCTCATGAATCATATATGAAAAAAGTTTTAAAACATTTTAATATGGAAACATACAATCCTGTAGCAAAAAATGACATCTTAAGTCTTGAAATACACCCTAAAACATAAAAAAAGACAGAAGAGATGTCAAATGTACCTTATCCAAAGTCGTTGGGAGCTTGGTCTACCCTATAATGTGTGGATGTCCCGATATATGTTATGTTGTGGGTTTAATTAGTAGCCATCAATCAAATCTTAGAAATGAACATTAGAAAGATGTGAAGATGATTTCGAAGTATTTAAAAGGGAATATGAATTACTCCCCATGCTTATAAGGAAATAATTTACTATTAAATGGATAGATTCTAATACTGATTAGGGAGGTCATTCAGATGAACAAAAATCTACCTCTGAGTATATTTTCTTATGGAATAGTAGTGTCCTTTTTTGGTGTAGAAAAAAATAAACTTGTCTATCTTTATCAACTATGTAAGTAGGATTTATAGCTCATACAAATACTATGTAAGAATCCATTTGGTTAAAAAGATTCTATAGTATTAGGAAATCTTGAAACAAAAAAGTTATCATGTTACTATTTTGTGATAGCCAAGTTGTAATGAAATATATAAAGGATCCTAAATACCACAGAAAAAACCAAACACATTGATACCAAGTATAATTTTATAAAAGATATTATTACACTTAAGCAGGTTGTATTACAATAGATTTATACATATCGAATGATAGCTAAATCCCTAACAAAGCCCATTGCAAGATATACATTTTTGGGATATGTTAGATTGTTAAGATATATATGTTAGTTGTATGCCCTGAAGCGTATGTAAAATATGACATGTACTATTTAATTCCCTTCGATAATAATATATAACCATGTGTGATATTATATGTGTTGTTGTTTATTTGAATATAAGTCTATGATTGCTTGCAAGAGACTCCATATTCTAAAGAGGTGAGAATATAAGTGACGGAGTTATCTGGTGCAAGTAATCTAAATTGGTTCGCGATTATAGAAGTACTGATTGGGCATTACTACTCCAATAAGATCGTCACCTCTATTTGTTTCCAAGATTAATATGGGGATACTAATGATACATGGAGTAGTGAGTCACTTGTAATAGGCACGAAGGTCTAGACAAACATAGTAGACACTCGGTTTGTGCAGGTCAAACAAATGAAGCTTAAATGATGATCACATAGTAAGTTTAGTTAATGCCATTGATCATCATCTAAGATCATAATAGCGTACATAGTCCTTAGACCTGAGATAAAGCATTATCTCATATATAGATGATTAGAATTTATCATTGCTTACATGCCTGTACTCATCACATATGGGTATTTGGTTTTTTTAATAGTACTAGTTAGTTATGCATGGAGGTACATGATCATCAAAATAGGATTTATTGCCTTGAAGTAAATAGGATTAAGGTCCTATAAGTTTTGATTATTTTTTATGAGCAAATCATTGGCTAGGTTGAACGCACTTAAACAGAAAATGGTTTTTGGTTTAACTCATTTGGATTAAGAATAAGATTGGGATAAAATTATATGATTTTGCCTTAAGAGGTTTGACATTTACCATAACCCTAGCATGATTGGGATCTTCAAATGAAGGGATTCAAGTGCATGTTAATTATGATCTTGGTTCACATGAATGTAATTAATCATTTTATACATTTAATGCTAATTGGGTTGTCATGACATATAGTGCTAGATGTCAATTATGACTTATGAGGACCATGGATAATTTGAGAATTTTGCCCTAGGTGCAAAACGACAATTTTGATGATGTCAAATAAGCACTGACATAATGATCTCATTGCTAATTAGCAGTGAACTTAATAAGTCACACCATATGGATTTGTCCCAATCGTTGATCAATTTAATTATAGTTGAATTCATTCGACCAATAATTAATTTGAGAATTTAATTTGTAATTAAATTTGTAAGATTTGTAACATTTCCTAGAGTCAAATACGAAATTTGGGTGAGGTTATATAATAAGTATGTATTAGAAATATAGATACAAATAAGCTTGACTTGAAATTCTCGGTAAGGAAGACCCAAATCAAAACATTTTTTGTTCGAGTGCTATTTTATTATGACGGGCTTGTTTTATAGGCCAATATTTTCATAAAATATTAATAAGTTAATTAGGTAGTATGTTTTAACATGCTAAGTCCATGAATGAGAGTTAAGGGCCAGTTTTGGACCAAACCCTAAAGGAAGTCCATTAAGTTGGACTTTTTGGGCAAGTCCAAGAACCCAGGGCCTTGAAGGCCCTAAGGTTATTTAATAATTAACCTAGGGTTGCTTGAAAGACACGTTAAGCATATTAGAACAACCACTCATCAGTTTTCTGTTAGTTGTATGCCCTAGAGCTTATG
>STGP01029523.1:0-10883 GCA_004918865.1 Caryocar brasiliense
TAAAATTCGAGGCCACACCAGCTGCACGCACCAACTGATTTGTCAGCCAATTTCTTTCTTTTAAAAAGGTGGATTCTGCCAGGCACACACAGGCATATGCCAACGGGATATTTACATCTGTAAGGGAATAAGGGAATAAGATACCTGACTTGTTAACACTCATATCCCTGCACGTATAAGACACTGGTGTTCAGGAGACGTCTTTTCGAAAATTTATGAAGAGGTATGTATTTAATTGGGTTTGCATGAACCGTAATTTACTCTGTCATTGTTCATTCTAACAGTATACATAGGGACTGTATTCATCTTGAATTCCTTATGACCACATATGGAGTGACAGGGGGGTCATGCTTTGTTTCAGAATTGCCTGAAGCCCCAAATAAGCAAATAATTCTCCCTTTTCTTTAATCAGCTAATCCACAATGCTTCTGAAACAACTGAAAACTAGTATGAAGTTAAAGAGTTCTGCTGAAACAAACAATCCGGCTGCCCTTTCGTGAAGTTCGGGTTGTTCTTCATCCCAATGTTAGTCAGCATCAAATTCCAAAACTTTCTAAAACCCTCAAATTCAGCTGCAGGAGCAAATATTCTTAGAAGAAAGCAAGTTCAAGAATATACGTGCTACGATTCCTCAGTAGTTCTCATGCATGGTGGTGATGACTCCATGTTTTTCTCCATGGTTTCATCAGCTTTAGTCAGACCACTGTCCGTCTTTAGTTCCAAGTAAATAGCACCATTTTTCAGTGCATCCACTGACTGCTGTAGGTCATTGCTGTGGGCTAGTTGATCTGCTTCCCCTTGCAACTTCGGAACATGACTTGCATCATTCTGGTTTGTCCCCGGTAGTTTGTCTTCAGATGATGCTAATGGAATGCATACCGGGGCCTCAATCGAGTCAGCAACTCTTACCTTAAGAAAACCAATCCTTGATTCAGTAATTTTTGGACAATTTTAAACCACATCAACGGAATGATACATAGGAACAATTTTAAATAGAAGAATAATTCATGTAACTCTACAGGTGAAGAATGCATCTCAAGCCATCTTGGAAAAAAACAGTCAAGTTTGGAACCAGAATCATAATTTGCAGTAAGGTTATATGTAAAAAGACTTAGAATACTGCTAAAAAGGTTTGTATGAAACATTGAAAAGCTTTTAAATCAAGAATACTCGTTCCTCGTGTGTTAACAGATTCACCATGTCTATGGTAGCGTATATGGAGACTACTATTTCATAATGTTTGGGATTTTCCTAGCAAAATACTGACCAAGTGGAGCCTCATATTGAGTTTTTCAGCTAGTTCTTCCTTAAGATAGAAACACTAATTAAACAAAAACAAGGGAAAAAATTAAGAGTAACATGACAGACAATGAATTCCTGCTGGATTTTAGTCAGACTTGACCCTTGAAGGCCACTTTTTGGAAACAAACAGATTATGCAGCTATTTTGTTTCAAATATATTACATGCCACAGAAAAGTTTTCACAACCCATAAAGCTGGCAACTGGTCATGCCAAATTCTGGGTTTCTATTTTGTATCACACATGTTTACCTGCATTGGTTTCATAATGTCAAATTCTCGATCAGTTTTCCTGAGTCCTTCCTGAGCTTGTAACTCCATAGAGTCCAGGACGAGCTGACTCAAAAAGCTTACATCATCAGACATGACACCAAGACCTCTCAAGAGTTTAGATCCAAGCTGCAAACTTGTCTGCATGGACATACATAGCACAATTTGTCATTATGCAGAAGTCCATGAAGATTCCACTCCAGTAATTAAAACAAAAAAAGAACTGTGATAGGTACCTCTGCAGTTTCAAGAATGGCATCCGTTGCCCCAGCTTTCTTCAGGTCCAAAAGATGCATGGGATCTTGAGCTCTGGCATAAATGGGGATCTAAAGAGAATGGAACATGGATCCAATAAGAACAAAAATAGCAATTCAACCAGGGAAATTAGAATAGCAGACATACAAAAATATATCTGATTAAACAGAATGGAAGATGGATCCAATAAGAACAAAAAGATAGGCACGCACAAAAAGGCTGTGAAAAAATGCATCAAGAAATAGCCACCTTGGCTCATTCAAGTGATAGAGGATTTGCGTGAGATAGTGCCCTCAAGTGCAGAGGGGTGAGGCAGGGTCAGCACTCAGAAATATTTTGGATGACTGGGTTCAAAGTGGTGATTAACATTTTGAGTTCACTCACTCCTGATCAATAGGAAAAAAAATATAAAGCCTTACTAATTTATTGTTGCTTCTTCCTGCTTTTCATGAGGAAGCAATCTCATAGAGACATGCACCCAACACCCACTCATCCACAGAAAAGAGAGAGGATTACCGAAGGGAAGGCAAGTCGAAGCCTTTCAACAGCCTCAATGGTCCTCTTCTTCCCTCTGTACATGATCATGACAGCCTTGGGGGAAGAGATACCGGCAGATTGCAATACTTCTGGACGTGATCCATCCCCATAAAGGATTGGAAAACCAAGTTTCTTAGATGCCTGTGAATATACTAATGAAAAGATCAGTCCTCACATTCCAGAAGTACAGTTAATTTCTTTGAGAAAACTATGTTGAGAAAAGTAAAGAACACTTAGTATTGCGGAAAAGAAGTTAAGCAAAAGATCAAGCAATACAGGAGGTTAGCATGTCCCACTGATTGCACCAAACAAGAAAGTCCTAAACTTGTGGATATGAGGGTGTTCAGAATTGTGGTTGGGGTGCTAATTCAACTCAAAAGCACCTTGGTTTGTGTGCACTTCAAATATAAGTGTTTATTAATTATTTTCTGTCATGGCCAACATAAGGTAAAAAACATCTAAAAACTATGCATAGGGCAACATTTAATACCTGCTCTTTTTGAAAACATGGTTAATTTTATCAAAGGCAGCTCAAGGAACCTCAATCCCAAACAGGCTTTTTACACATAAATAAGAAGAAAAAGGATAAATAAGAACTTCCATAGATTGTAAATATACTGCATATATCAGCGTCTACACCAATTATTTTTTTCTTTTAAACACGAAATTTCATGGACCTCCACCGGGCATTGAACAGTCATGAGTCAAAGGTGCTTCCCACATTATTAGAAATTGGGAGGTTTTCGTCCCCATGTGGACTACCCAGTAAATTTAGGATTTCCAAATTAGGGTTTCTTCAAGTTAAATCCCCGAAACTTAGAGATGGGGAGGTTGATGGAGAGGAGGAGAATTGCCACCTTATTGCATGACTCAAGAACAAACCTCCAATGTACCCTAAAAAAGAAATTAGGGCCTTTTTAACTATATCAAAGAACATATACCTGTAACATACTTCTTTCAGTTACTGAATCTTTTTGTACAATCCTTTAGTTAAATCCTTTAACATATATTTAACACTTGAAACTACGGGTTGTTTGAGAAAAGAAAAGATCATTCTATCAAATTCACCAAGAAATTCCAGCAAATATAATTTTGAATTTAAGCAACTTGATGGAGTCAAATTGGAATTTTCCTGACCTTCACCACTGATAAATTCAAATCAAAAGCTATGTAAGGCCATCCCACAAGGTTGCCGTCTTCTCCTGAGGCCAAAGGGGCAGATAAGAAATTGGCCAATACCTGCATATGAAAAATGCAAAATGCTGAAAGATAAAGATACAGTGGAATCGAACTGACATTTTTCTTGCATAATTCATAATGTACCTGACCCATTTGTCCAAATCCAAGGATTACAACAGGTTCACTAGTATCAAAGTTAACCAGCTCAGGAGCTTTCTGCAAAGTTTCAGATACAATTTTGGGCACGTTAAGTGGAAGTGTGAGAGTTAGAAAAATGTACATACACGATCAATCCAGGAAAAGAAGCAAATTGCAGGAAACACAGCATGTAGTCACCAAATAGAAAACAGAGAGGCTGTAATGATTTTAGTAATGATTACTTCTACCAAATTCGAGGAGTTCACCATCCAAGCCTATCTTGGCAAAATGTATGCCACTAAATGCAACTATGTGGTCATCATATGAGTACTTAGTGGGACACTAAAGTTTTGGAAAAATATGCACACTGAAATTTAGAGCAGGAACTTACATCTTCTACACCAAACTTGTCCTCAACAAAATCAGCAGCTCTTTTTCCAGCTTCATAAAGCAATGGGGTTAATGCCATTGACAGCACCACAACAATTATGAGCAGCTTGTTAAGCTCAAGTGGTAGCACTCCCAGCCTGCTTCCAAATTGTAAAATCTTATCAGTATATGATGTTCTAAGCTCCAACATGGTTGCATATTCCAAATGTCAGCAACTGACCTGTTAGCAAGAGAAAAGACTACAAATGCAAACTCCCCTCCTTGGGACAGGAGGAAACCTGTTCTTACACTTTCTTGAATAGTAAGTCCAACACGTGGACCTATTGCCGTTATAATTAGTGTCTTGATGACAATTAAACCACCCAAGAGAGATAGTACATTAGGCCACTCTCGGAAAAGGAGCTGCATAGTAAAGAAAATGGAAAAAATGATTTGTATGAAAAAGAATGCATACGAGCCCCATGCAAAAAAAATGCTCTTGGTGATACATACACTTATTGCTCATTAGATAGGTCAAAGTAAATCACAAAGCAACAAAAGTTACATATTTTTAATCTTTCTCTAAATGCCAGAGCTATCTAGGAAAAAAAGCATCTCGGAAAAGGTTTTTGCACCTGCATGTCAATGGAAGTTCCAGTAGTCACAAAAAATAACCCAAGAAGTAGGCCTCTAAATGGTCTTATATCAGCTTCTATTTGTGTCCGAAAGTTTGTTTCTGCCAACAATGCCCCCGCTAAAAATGCTCCAAGCTGCATGATAAAATCAAATCCACCTATAGGGACTGGAAAATTATTAACATGAACCAATTTCTGTCACAAATAAGAAAAATCCAAACCGTGTCACTAAATCCCAACTTCTGGGTGAGCAGCGAAGTCCCAGCAACTGTTAGCAGGCAGAGAGCTACAAAAGCCTCTGAGCTCCTTGCTTCTGCAACCATCTGAATAACTTAATTTTAGTGTCTAAACCTTTTTTTATAAATGTGTCTGCCACATATCCGAACACATCCTGGAATTACTTAGAAGAGATGCGCACCTCAAAAACTCGCCTTAGAAGGTATTTTCCTCCGAGAGAAAGCAATCCCAGTCCACCTAGAGCCTTTAAACTTTCTTGGGCCAGCATTGGCCAGATGCTTTCCTCAACCAGATTCTGCCAAATTGTAACAAATGGAGCAGGAAAAGTCAATCATGTGAAAGCATACCCGATAAAAAAAAAAATTAAATGTATTAAGCATATTTGGTTCATGTATCTGGTCAAATCAAGAAAAAATGGTTCATGTTATAACCATCTAAATGGATCAAACATTCACACAAAATTAGTTGTAGTCATTATTCAATTTAATCACTTACCATGTTGGTCTGACCTCACATTATACTTGTTTCCCCAATACACTTTGCATACATAACAGCATCTATAAGTTTTGCAGACACAATTTTATCAGAAGTTTTCCAATGTATTGGCAAAGAATATTAACTGCACCCACCTCAAGGAGCAGGACTATATCTACAGTAAATCAGAAGAGCGCATTTCTACTTCGAAGGAAAACATATTGACCTATATTTGGTATTTTCATTCAATTGATCAAAGTCATGACATACCTGGCTTTCTAGCACAGGAAGTATGACTAATAGAGGAACAACTGCTATGTCCTGCAAATGCAATAGAGACAATTTAAAAGATTCTTGATATCCAACTTTGAACAATTTTGCTTCAAGAGTCTAGATAAATCCACAAATAAAGCACTAGTAAATATAAGATGAGCATAAATATCAAATCCTAGAGATAAAGAATAAGAAGACCTGTAAAAGAAGTATCCCCAAAGTTGCCGAGCCGAATCTTGTAGGAAGCTCACCCTTCTCTGCAAGAAGCTATAATATGATTGATAAGCCCTAGGATACTCTATCCATATATTTCGAATCAAAACAAAAAATTTGACATTTGTGAATAAAAATAACCAAATCAAGCAGATAACTTTTTCCTTCTCTTTTGCATTTTAAATTTTGTCAGATAACTTTCTTAGGCAAGAACAACCACAGACCTAGAAATATTTCTAAACAAGAAAAGAGGCGGAGAGGATGATAACAAAATACATGATGTTTTTTTTGTAAAAAATGTTCTTCCAGTGGATCTCAGTATATGTTAAAAGAATACAGTTTTTTTCTGAAGAAGTTCATGACATGATAGCTTATGCTTTTACAGAGTTTATACAAGGTCATTGACAACAAAAACAAGGGTCTGCTCCTTATAAAAAAACCAATGTTTCTGTTACGCATCCAAAGATACACAGCACTTTCATCTCATCTGTTTCTTTATGCTTCAACTAATTATAATGTATTATTCTTCAGTATAATATTTGCTCTAAAAAACAAAGAAAAAAAAAACCCTTATATTCTTCAGTGTAATATTTTCTCTAAAAAATTAAAAAAAAAAAACCATCAAAAGTTCCATTTACATTTCTCAAATTCAGAACAGTGCATTTCGTCTCTTTGGCCACAAACTTAAACTCCAACAACCATAAAATGGCATTAAATAAATAATGGGAGAAGCCCATCTGTTCTATTTTGGAAATTAAGAAATGAGAACCATTTAGAATTTCAATTATAAGGCAACCTAATCCTGCTTTCCCATACCAGGAACAGAAATAAATATGCTGAATGGACAACAGGACATTCAGAAGTACCTGCAGAACAAAAGCTGAAGAAGACAGAGAAAGAGCAGCACCAATAACAACAGCCTCATCAATACTTCTAATATTGACCTGAAATTCATTTGAACAACATATCGAGAAAAAGATATTTAGGTTGTGCAAGCTTGCTTTAAATCACACGCTTTCCATAACAAGATTGCAAAGGAAACAGACAAAGATAAAGAATTCTGAATTCAGATTTGGGCTACACAAGATCTCTTCGAAATATTCAGCTCAATAGAGAATGCCTGCTGAAATAAATATCGAGGATCAAGTATACACGATAGAGTACTCACCAAATCAGGTCTTGAGTGAAAAAGGAACTCCAAAATTCTTGTTCCAACAGCCCCGTTGGGTGGAAGTTCAAATGCTGTGAAAGCGAGAGTGGATAACACAACCTTCAAAGTGGAGAGAAAAAGTGGAAAAAAATTATCCAGGCAGTATATTTAAAGATTCACCCCAGCATTTATAGATTAATTGTCATGCTACACCATTTCTCCAAATATGCTTTATATACTAGAACTGCAATCTAAACATAGAAGACCACAACTAAGTTACATATGAAATAAGTTCTGGAAAAGCTAACTGAGTGGTCCTGATAGGGAATTAGTGATGGTTTCTTAGACTTTCTGCATAACCCACTGGTTTCCTCTTCCAGAACTTTACACCTTATTGTCAACAGTGAGTAAACTGGATTATAAGTTCAGTGGGTGCTGTCAACAAACAACTTGAATAAAGTACTATGTCCAATGTGCAGATGCAGTTAACTCAGAAGTCTTAATATTTCACATAGGCATACACTTTTGCATCAACAAATTATGATGCTCAGTCAGATACTTAAACAATTCTTATCCAATCAAGAAGACAACAACTCGGCAATTCATTGCACCAATTACAAATGCTGTTATTTGTCCTAAAAAACTAGAGAAACGTGATACAGTTTAAAACTATGACATTCCTATTGATAATTAGATGACAGCTATAAATGTTATACCTGAGTCAATCCCATCCCAAAGGCAAATTTTGCGAGAGCTTTGAGACGTGCAAGTGAGAGCTCCAAACCCATCTCAAACAGCTGAAAAGGAACATAATTTAATCCAAAATCAATGTGTTATGTTCTTCAGGTATATAATGCCCAAAACTTCTGATAAGAGAACTCTTGAAGACTAGGAAATGTACAGACATGAACTCATTGCCAAAGGTTATATCTCTATGAAGAAAAACTCATTGTAAGGAGTTTGCCTGAAATCCTCAACAAGAAGTTCTTATCAATCAAATTTGACAAACATTTATAGCAAGGAAAAGGTGAGGACCGGAGAACAATAGGGTAAAAATTGAAAACCCCTTAACAAAGGCCCAAAGGACACATAAGTTCAAGTATTGGGCTCTGCCATTACAACCAGTAGCAATGTCAGAAAGATCATAGAAAAATGTTGATTTCAGCAATCCCAAAAGTTCTTAATATGTGTTAGTTCTTTTGGTTGTACTGAAAATTTTATAGAAAAGAAAAAACAAGGATGATATAATCTGTTCTCACCAATAATGTAGCAAGCTAGTATCTGTTCTTACCAAGAAAAGGATTCCCCATTCAGACAGAATTTTAACATCTGTCAGATTTCTAATGAAGCCAAATTGGTTAAGAACAATCCCAGCAAAGAAGAAACCGAGTATCTGGAAAAGGAAAAAAGAAAATACAAGTTCATCACATAAGCTTGAGAACAAGTAGACACAAGTATTTTCAAGCATAATTATATGCATGTGCAGAGCTGAAATTGGCACACACACCTACGAGCATGCACTGATAACGATTTTGAACAAAAAGATATTCAGATATAAGTCTGTGTAATAACAATGAGGGTATATATTTGCTCGAGTGAAGTAAAATTAGACACTTTTGAAACAACTTGTTAGGCATAGATACTGTGTTGATATATATTGGACATCTAAAGCTATGTGATTAGTTCACATTATTGGATGCTAATTTGTTTGAAGACCACAATAGTACAGAATAATGATCAAATTTTGAAAAGCATATATCATTAGTGCATTCTTTTTCATATAAATTTTAATATTCTTTAGCTGTAATTGTATCTCATGGTTATCACTAAAATCGTTTACAAAGAAAATAAATAATGGATATTTCAATTTTTTACTTAAGCCTGACCTTCCTCTACTCTCTACTTGCTATTTTAACACCACTATAAGTGTTTACATGTGGATCATTTTCCCCAATTTTCATATGATATTTACACCATTTGGTGATATATAACCCTCTCTCCATGCGTGTGCCAGTTTACACAGAGTTGCAGCCAAGCAATGCACATAAGCATTTACTGCTGAAAAACAATAAACTATTTGTATCCCTGTCTACTGCGTGTGAGCATGTTGTTGAAACCGCAACAGTGTGTGTCCTCTCTTCTTGATTGGTAACTTAAAAGAGGATAAAGTAATACAATTATTAGCCAAATATGGAATGTTATACTTACAGGGCTAGCTCTGATGACCTTGAAAACAGGAACAACCACGACAGTAACAGCTAAGAATGTCAGAGTATCCAGTCCTAAATCATTGATGACATCCACTGCACTAGCAACATCAATTGATGCATGTATTTGATATCTTCCTAAACCAACAAATCTGTGATTAGAAAGAGAAAATCCTTTCCATTCAGATGCCGAGGAAGTAAGAAAACGTCTTTCCCCATAGATGTTCCCCAAAACAAAGGAGGAATGTTTTATCCTATGGGTTAAAGCACAGCAAAATGGCGCATTGCTTTGCTGCTTCAGGGAGAATGGAATATGACAACATTTTACATGATGACGTGAGATACCATAAAAGCATTTCCTAATTGAAAATGAGTATTTGTTAACATCTTGTCCCTGCAAAGGAGCAAAAAGGTAAAACGGAATGACATCAGAACAGTAATCTTTCATCAAAGTTTCTGGCATGCCAAGGTAATGTACCATGTATGATGTGTAAGTCAAGAAGTAGAAACTTGTCAGCAACATTTTGTACTATGGCCAGTGGATTAAATCATACAAATCATGAAAATGTATCTGCTCACCAGTCACTATACGTTAAACATAACAGAAAGCACATCAGTAAATTCTAAGTCAATTCAGTTTGTCTACAAAAGGAGACAACATACATGTTCATGTCAAGAAGCATGGATATAACTGTTCCTTGAAACAACAACCTACTCCGAAATGAAGTATCAGTCTAATACTTCTCAGCAAAAGCAAGTTATGATACAGAGATTAAAGTAGAATCGGACAGAACTAACTTGGTGAGAAGATTAAGGACCTACGTCAAAACATACCGCATTTCATTTCCTGGTTCACTCCAGTATTTTTCTGATTTTAGCCAAGGGTTTTAAGCTGTTTATCCAAACTCCAAGAAGTCTTAACAAGGGTATGGTACTCCAAATCCTATTGCATAAAGTGCCCAATTCCTATTCTAAAGCAGCGTAAACAATTACGAATTTCTGAATATAAACACAGAGCAGTATGTAGTTAGACAATCAAAAAAAAGCATAAGAACCCGAAGCAACAGAGCTGAAGAGCCCAAACTCGAGTTACTCGAGATTAACCAAAAAACATGTATCCTATCCTGAAGAGGCTCTTTGACTCCTAAATTCAGAAGCACAAAAGTTGCTGCTTGACACTAGATTCCAAGTAAAGAAGAGGGTTCAAAGTTAAAGCAAAGATGTTACCTTGACAGTGTTGCAACAACTGATTGAGTCCAACATAGTGTGACAAGCACTCATGAACGAAAAACAAATGAGTTAATGAAGCTAAGCTGCATTCTTTAAGTTTCACTGGATTTTGAGAGAGAACAAGACAGAAAGAGTTGAGCTTTGGAATTTTTTGGGTCTTTATTGAGTCCAAAATGAGAGGGCCAGAAGTGACCACATACGTGAATTTTGGTGCTTTTCACAGAGCGAGAGGAAATGGGTTGTCTTGAAATTTGGTGGGAGAGATTTGTTTTGTGGAGTAGAAGAAGAAACGTTTTCGGACAACTAGCAAAGGCGAAGGAGCAAGAATCCTGGGGGGCCCTTCAACGTCTGCAGATTTGTTTTGAGGATTGGCTGAGATGTTTGGCCAGGTGGATTTTTTTTTTTCAAACAGCTGGA
>STGP01029606.1:0-11497 GCA_004918865.1 Caryocar brasiliense
AATCTTTTAAGTAAAATTTAAAAAAAAAAAAAAACAAACAGAGCCTTAACTGTTTTGGGTTAATTACTGATTTATTGAAATTTAATTGGTAGGTGTACAACTAGTTAACTGAAAAAGTAATGCTATTTACATAAATATAATTTATACGAACAGATTTAATAAATGTTTAAAGCTGTCGTATTAAATTAAAAAAACTCTAATTATAAGGTCTATAAAATCACTTATAAACAATTATTGTACACAATATTTGTGTATTAAATACTTTTCTAATATAAAGGTTGATCCAATAAATTTTGTTAGTCTTTTTTTATAACTACCATCACAAAATCACAAAAATTTTATATTTTTTTACATAATAATAAAAATATTTTCAAATTAATTTTTATACATAAATATTAAGTCCCATTTTTAATTTAATTATATGAATAACTATTATTTTAAAAATTGAATTCTAATTAGTGAACTTCACGTATATAGAATTCCATTTCCTTGGTTGTTCTCCACGTTGTGAGATGCTTTGGGTCACTTTCGATTACTCAAAATCCACTGAAAGGAAACAGATAAGATGAGAATGCCCCATTTAATTAAAAAAAAACAAAAAAAAAAGAGAAAGAAAAGGTTGATGAGGATTCAAAAGGCAATGATCAAAAGTTGGAGTTTGCTTAAGTTGAGTGCAAAGAAAAAAGTTTGCTAAAAGACAATGCAACGTTTACGCCTCACATTTTTCAACTGCTTTACCCAAAACCACTAATTGCTACGCTAACGCAAATTAGTAGCTCAATCACGAGCTGCGCCAAAAATAAAATAAAATAAAATTAAATTAAATTAAAAGTCTTAACTTCCTTCCTCGCACTTAGATGGGAAACTACAGGTGAGATTCCTCTTCATTTAAGTAAGTTACTTTTCTTCATTGATTAGACAAGAGATGCTCTTTAAAAGAGGATCTTATAGTGGGCATCTTGAAAAGGATGAGCATTATTTGGGCTGGGTGTAAAAATGGAATCCGAGTTGAAGAGGTGAAGAATTTAAAGTTCCATCCAGATCAAAAATGGGTTATTATTAAAATTAATAATATAATAAAAATATGTAAAAAAAAAATTTGAAGATATAAACGTTGATAATATGAAAGGGTTAATTATATTTTATATGTTTTTTTTTATTTATAAGAAGTCTACGCTTTCATAAGTTTATTTAAACATTATAACACTTTTTTTTTATCTAAAACAGTTAATAAATTTAACATTAAAAAGAGTAAAAATTAAGAGATTTTATAAGTCTAAATACTTCATTATTGTATTTGTGTTAAGTAATTAAAACTCATTAATTTGAACTTCATATATTTTTTAACTTTAATTATCTAACCTTTTTATAATTTATTTTAATAATGCTCATTAAATTAAATTTTATATATTTTTAAGTTTTATTTATCAAAACCCTTTTATAGTTTTTTTAATTTTTTTTTTTAAATTTTAGACCTTAACTGAGTAACTAATTTCTCATTTAACCGACCGGATCAACTAATTTAAAATCAGATCAATCCATATCTAAATTTGGGATAACATTTGAATCAATTTTATTTTCAATTCTTAGTTAATCTAGTTCAACTAGATTAACTCGAGTTTAATATTCATTGGTGGTATAGCAATCTACAAAAGTTGGACCAAAACTTTCCCCCGATATGGTTGGTTGGGAAGTTCTTACTGAAATGTCAGTAGAAATTTTCAAAAACAAAGAGAAAAAAAAATTGATGGAAGAAGGAATTATCAAAATAGTGAAATATTGAAGAAAGCCCCTTTTTTTTCTCCATCTATCTATTGATGGAATAGCCCCCACTACTTGATGGGATACGAGGGAAAAGAGTGGGGCAAGATATGGGTGTGTCTTCCACAATTTGAACTTTAGACAAACATGTGATGCATGAAATAATGAAAGGGCATAAAGTGTTGCCAAAAAGTAAAAAATGAAAAAATTTACAATCCCAACTTAGGTTTGAACAAATTTTTTCTGATATTTAAAGGGTGGGTAAATTGTAAGTTTCAAAACTATGTTTTGACAAGCATCTCAATTTAAACAAAGAATAGTATTTTAAATTTATATAGTCCCAAAACTACAATTATATATATTATTTCATTCACATAAGACTTAAACGCCTAATAAATAACAATTGTAAAATAAACTTATGTAATTTTGAGAAAGATACTCTCATTATATCTTCCTATAATAGAGATATAAAATTAGGCAAAAGACAATTTAAAATAGATAAATTTAATTGGCTAACCAATTTGCACATCAATTTTCTTTCTTATAGACATGTTGCAACGAAGTTTTTCAACTTTACACCGTTAATCCATTTATCTATGTAACTAGTAAAGTTAACAGCTCTATGTGCACCTCCTCTTTCGACAATAGTTGAATAACAACTTAAGAATTCAATTCCACTATCACCCCGCAATACCTTCCACAACAAGTTAGTCTAACACCATGAAAAAGAGCTTATAATTCGGCTTTCATAGAAATACAAATGTCAATATGTATGCTAAAACCACTAATTTCACTCTCCATTTTCGTCTTGCCATAGACCCCGTCATTGGCATCTCTATTTTACTTGCCTCATCAATATTAAACTTAACCCATTCTGATAGAATCTCTCTCAAAAAACTAAAATTTCTTATTTTCTCCCTTTTAAAATACTCACATCTCTATTATCGATCTCTTCAATATGTTTTACAACACTTTGTACAATCTTTATCAAGTCCATCCTTTTATAGTCTCAATTACAAAAAATTCTCTGATTTCTCTACTGCCATATTTTCTACATAGTAAATCAAAAAATTCGTTCATCATAATTCTTACAAGAATTTGCTAAATTTTTTACCATCCAAATATTTTAATTTAGCTGAAATAAAAAATTTAACTGAAAGAATTCTGAATTTCTTATTTATTTTACAACCTCTTCCTAGAATGTTCTTACCCAATCATAATAAGACAATGGATAGTGATCTCAAAATTATTACAAAACCAACACCAAGAATAATGGCACAAATTTTTTCTATATTGTACTGTATTAATTAGAAGTATGTTCTATGTTAGTAGCTATAAAAAAAAGCGAATTCATTATGTACGATCCCACTTTTATTTACATTTCTAAATATTATTTTTAAATATAGTATTACAATAAAGTTGCTTAATTATCCTTTTTTTTATGTGGTAATTGCCCTAAATTTATCTATAAAAACAAAATTTTCCATCAACAAACAAAAAGATATGGATATTTTTCTAATTGAAGAACTTTAAGATATATCTCGAGTAGTCAGTAATAATTAAGTTTCTTTGCAAATATGGAGATCTTTCTTATTTAACACATTTGTAGTAACGATTAAACATATTTTAAAATATTAATTATAAAATTTTAAAATGACATTGTTTTATATAATTCTGTTAATTTAATTATTTTAATTTTAATTTTATTAATCAAAATTAAAAATTAAAATCAAAATTTTAAAAAATTATTAAATTCGATTGACCGAATTAACTAAAAATAATGAAACCTCTACACCTTTGTGAGAGATGCAGTGCACTTAAAAAGATTATGTATTAGTTTCGAATCAGGAAGAGATGAGGCACAAGGGATGTCTATACAAGCAGCCTAAGTCCAACTAAGAAAATATATCTTGGACCACATTTTCATCACAAATATACGGCCATATCCCACAGTTTGGTAATTCTGTTTCTCAACACTTGAGTTGTGGGCTGGACATGGCGTCATTGGAAGAGCTTGCCCTCTTTGTAGGATGGGTACCAAATCTATCTATCCTTTCGTTTGGGCCAATTGGTAAGGTACTAAACCGGCCCCCATGCTTGCCTTCATAGCTTACCAGTTGGCAATTACTTCATGAACGAAGTGGTGGTGATTTCAGTGCTTTTGCCTTCATAACTCGAAACAGTTGAAAACATGCCCCTCGATTTGGCTGCTGCATGTAATATCAACAGAAGATACATCAGCAGAAGACAAATCTGGACTGTGAACAATTATATATGTTCCCAATGCAAAAGTAAAATTGTCGGTCGTATGAATTAACATTGCTTACACCGTTTCATGTACAAAAGAATGCACACAACAGTATTTCTGTATTCCTCTGATACTCTCCTTTTTCACAGTGCCAACTATGTTATCTGCTCTTCTTTTAACCGCAAAGGCGTTACAGGCTGTTGATCGCTGCTGCCCAAATCTCTTCTCTTGACTAAGGCAGAAATGTCCGGTTTTGATTGAGATGTATTGCCATTGGATGTGTTGTGGCTACTAGTTTTAGCAGCTGGAACATCATGGTTGTGCTTGCCTTCGTATGTCGTTATGACTGCTCTAGGATCTGCTGCAGCCCTCTCAACATGTTTACGGACGTTGCATCCCGAGGTTGTGCATTTATAGTAACTCCTGCAGATCATAAGATAGGTGTATCAGAAAAATGTACATTTGGAATCTGAAGAGCATGAATGCATGTTTGGAGACAGATGCAAGGCATTCCAAATGGACGTGTAAACATTTTTCCATTTGCAAATAAAGTCACGGCAACATTAGAGATCCTGATGATGATACTAACAGCAACAAAAGTGATATGATTGTCCAAAGAAACAAGTTCTAAGACTGACAATCAGAGATACCAAAAAAGAAAGCCTCCAAAGCCTGTTAAAATTGCGTATAAGTAGTTGATTTCATAGATGTTGATATTCTGTTGAGAACACTGTAAGTGACAACAATACCAGAAAGCCAACGCAAAAAGCTATAAACTCTCTGAAGGCCAATGTAAAAACGAAATGCAACTATTACCGTGAACTGAAATCGTATCTGACAATCATTCCACTGAAAGGAAAATGACCGTTTTAATGAATAGTTAAAATATACAAAGTATTAATCGTAACCTAGGATAAGGATTGCCTTTGACAACTTTCTGCCCATACTTGCGCCATCTATAGCCATCATCCAGAAGATCAACATCACTGGTAGTCTGCACAACGATTCTAGGCTCTGTAACAGTCTTATGTGAAGGAGTTGGCTCTCTTACCCTGACCTCCAGACTTCTTCATGACACAGAGATTGCATTAGATGCAAAATATACTGTCAATTTAAGATCTTTCAACTACAGCACATTAACATTTACTTGTATAAATGTACCTTCTCTTGGGATCAGGCTCATCCTCATCGTTTTCTTCTATACCAGTTTCAGTATCACCGACTTCCTCACTGTCACTAGTCCCAGATAGAAGCTCAGCTGTAGGTTGGCTAAATTCCTGATTGTTCATTCCTTTTGATTTGTTCAGGTTGCCACTTTGAGATTGGGAAGCCAGGTCGAAAATTCCCTGAGCATATAAATTCCCATTTAAGCTTCCAGCATCCTTCGCCGTCTTATTGGGTTGGGGAGGGTGATGGTTGTGCCGCCCCTTGTAGATAATCTCAACAACTTGGCCATCAACAGATCTCTCAAGCTTTTTCGTGACAGGACAATTTGGATATGTGCATTTATAATAACTCCGACGAAATTCACTGCCTTTTACCTGTTTCTGGCCATATTTCCGCCAATTGTAGCCATCATTAGCTGGCTTATCAACAACAAGTGCAGAAATTTGGGATCTTTGATTAGACACAGAGATTTCAGGTGATTCCTTCGTTGACGTACCAGATTCTGGCAATGAAGATGGAATAGGCTGGTGTGCGGTTGAATCAGTAGCGAAGGTCGAAAGCTGCACTGAAGAAGATGCTGGCGCTGATGTTAAGAATTGATCAGCCTGAACTTGCATATGGAAATCGGATTGAACGGCTTGTGCAGTGACTTGCGCCAGGGCCTGCTGGTGTGTCATTCCAAAGGGTCCCTGAATGATTCTCGTAAAATTTTACAAAAAAAATAAAAATAAAACTGTTTTCAAATACTAAATCAAAAAAGCTCACAACTACAAAGGATTTCAACGTTCAAGTACCTGAGGAGAGAACAATCCCCCGAACCCAGGTGACTCCAGCAATCCGACCATCGGAATCATCCCCGCCGGCACGGTCGACAATCTTTCCGCCGGCCCACTGACCTCGGCTTGGGAGGTCTTTCCAGGAGGTATGTCACCCGCCGGAGAGGCCATGGCTCCGGCGAGAAGCTGAGAGAAGGATTTAGAGTCGTCGGAGGAGTCGGGGAATAAGTTGGAGAGCAGAGTCATGGACCCGGGACTGAAGCCGGAAAAGATAGATTCAGCAGGGAAAGAACGCGGAGGAAGAGTGATTGTCGTCGGGCGAGAAGGAGGAAGAGCAGCGCCCGGAAACAACGGCGCCGATGCCTGGCGCCGATTCTGATTACTTTCTTCTTCGTTTTGCGCCATTGCTACGAACAAAACAAAACAAAACAAGACAAAAGAAACCTTTGTTGGGTGTTTTAATGAGCAAAGGCCAAGTCTTTTTAAGTATGTTTAGCTGTTTTTCTGGTTTGTTTCGTTCGCTTTTGGTGATGGATTGTCTTTTTGCTGGTTTGATGTTCGTTTGTTTTCGCTTTTCGCTTTTCGGGTTTTTCTTTCTTTCTTTCTATCTTTCTTTGTTTCGTGGATCTGGAATTCAGGGAAAGAATAAAGAAAGTCCACGCAGACGGGACATTAAGAAAATGAAAGAAAAGACAGACCTTTCTCTGTCTCCAAGTTTCTTCTGTTTTTGTTCTCTCTCTGTAATGCTTCTTTTGTTTTCTCTTTTCTTTCTTGCTCTGAGTTTTTTACCGGAATAAACAAGTTCAAACTGGACTTACTTGCCCTAGATCATGATGTCTTCACGTTTCTACCAGGAACCTTGTCTGTGTTTAATGGATTGCTGGTCACCATTTGTATTTTCTTTTTTTCAATTTTTGGTCTTATGCTCTCTCAATTATTAAATTAATTATAATCAAAATTATTATTTTTTTATACATTAAAAACACTTAATGCTTTAATAATATAATAGTACTACAAACTTAATATATTTAACAAGAAGAGAAATTTTAATTTAAATAAAGTGCGTTAATAAATTATATTGTGGTTAATTGTTTTAGCTAAAAAATTATATTAATAAATTTTTATAAAATCATTAAATTATACGTGAGAATAGTATTATTTTAAATGAATATTTTTTTTATTTATTAAAAAAAGATGTAATAAAATTTAAATATAAAAAATTTTTAATTAAAATTAAGTATTTTAAAGCAGTTCTTAATGCCAAAATATTCCTGACCCACATACCAAAAATTGCATAGAAGGACACATTTTAGTGAAAGGGCATTCTGGTACCAAAGTGCAAAAATTGGGTAAGATGTAACGTTTGTGCGTGCACAAAATGGTAAGAAATGTCCGATGGATGTGCCGCCAATTAAAACATATTTTTTCCTAACCCAAAGCTGCCCGCAGAAAGAGTCACATAGTTTGACATATCTAACTGGCAAAACTAGGTGCAAGGCCAGCAAGGTGCATAAAGAATAGGTACTTCCTTCTTGATGTTTGATTCACTGATTGAGAAATGTGGGCGGCAAATTGACACAACAATATAGATGTCCGACTGCAAATTAGTTAGTGCACAGCACGTAGGGGGCCACATTTTTGTTAGGGGGAAAGTGGACCGGAGACCATAAATTTATTTCATTGGGCAGGACCCTTTTACTAAAAATTTGGACAATTGAAGAGCTGCAAGGCTTTTAAACATTAAATAATTCTCCCTCCAATAATGACGGAGATAGTTTCATGTTTGGAGTGGTGTAGATGAAATGCTGAACCAGAAAAACGTTGGTGTGAGCTATATTACATTTTATACTAGGTTCCCGCTTTCCAGGAACAAAAAGATAAAAAATCTTCGAAGTTGATACCAAAATAAGGACAACCGCCAAAAGCCAGAAATGGCTTGAGAGAGGGTTGAGTTTGAGTAGCCATAAAATTTTATTTTTGGTTTGGAACGGCAAAGGTGAAGGATATGTTTCTACGGAGAAATGGAGAAATGGTGACTAAGATATCCGAAGCTTGCATGATTGTAAAACTTGGCATGGATGTCTACATTGTGAAGGTGCAAATTTTTCAGCCATTCCTCGCCTTGAATAGTTATTTCTCCTGTCTGCATGTACATGTTTGGGTTTTGGCTATATACAGGCGGCTACAAGCCTCTTGACTGACGGCCTTAAATGGAGAGGCGAGAGGCACTATTCCCGACGATTGGCTTGGGAATGTTTTACGATTCGCTGAGAAATTGACAGTGCCTGTTGAAGTTGAATGCCGGGAACTTGGAGGCAGTAATCCAAGAACAGGCAGACTCGCAGAACATTTACTCAGGAAAAATTTACATCTCTGGTTTGATCCGCCCGCTTCAGAGTTGGGACTGTTGTGGATAAATGTTTCAGGAAAGGCAAGAAGTAAAATCCGAAGTTTTTATTCAGCAAATGTCAGACTTAGACCTGTCAGCAAAACATTTTTTTGGTGCCCTTTTGCAAACACTCTGATTACAGGAGCCTGTATTCTGCATTACTTTGTTTTGAACACTTGAAGCAGATTAAGAGGGTGACGATGCCTAACAAAGTAAATCCACCTCGTTCCAATAGTCAAAGGCTTTGTTGCTTTTTTTTTTTTTTGTTTGTTTGGTGAATAAAGGCTTTGTTACTTTAGTTAGAGTCAATTTGAGCTCACGCACACTCTAGGTTCTTGGCACCTTACAACTGGGCCTAATTAAGTTTTTGGTTCATTCTTTTATCATCCTAAAATTTTGTCAGGAGTTTCTCCAGATTCTACTCCAATGACACTCCTTGTCTTTAGTAAACTGTTTTTTCAGTTTAGAATCGTCACACCCATAATCGCTTTTCTCTAAGCATGCAATATTCTAGTTGTTGCGTTACTTTACAATTAAATTCAATTAATTTTTTTTTATGTACAATTTTGTTTATTATAATCTTATTTTCTTCTAAAAGTCTATCATCTTAAAAGCCTATCAGAGCAATTCTTTAAAACTTATTCCCGTGACACTCTCCGTCTTTATTAAACCAATTATCGCATACCCATTAACTTTCCTTGATTCCTATACACCCTCTAGAAGCAGAACATACACTCGATAGAAGCATTTACAATGTCTACATCCCACAATTAATTATCATTAAAATAATACAATTATTCACAATAAACTATCACTAAAGCAATACAAAATTAATAGATATTTTAATCTATTCATGTGCTACTTTAATTATATTCAATTTAATCTTAAAAATCTTTTTCTAACAAAAACCATCGTTTTCTACGAGTCCTCAATTATTGTAATAATCCATCATTAAGTTTTTCACGAGTAGCAGGACTTCTCCCGAGTTACAACCGAGCAGTTAACAAGCTTCTCATTCAACAAGCTCTTGAAAATCACTCCCGTAAACGGCTTGACTTACGGCAATAAAGAGAATATACTTCCAGCCGAAAAGGTTGATCAAGGACATGTAACATCAGAGAGATGACCATTAGAAAATACTAAAAAATAGGCAGATCAAACAACAGATGTAACAATTTTTCCATAATAAATTCCAACGGTGCAAAAAGGATACAAAAAGGGTGCAACAAAAATTGAAAAATGTAATAGCTTGAAACAACCAAAGGCGCCACGAAGTGCTCCTCTAGCTGTACTGGCGGATATAACTTCCCATCTTCTCCACACCAACAACCATAAAAGAAAATATCAATTG
Organism: Caryocar brasiliense; assembly: GCA_004918865.1. Taxonomy (NCBI): domain Eukaryota; kingdom Viridiplantae; phylum Streptophyta; class Magnoliopsida; order Malpighiales; family Caryocaraceae; genus Caryocar; species Caryocar brasiliense. Next base: position 9,693 of record STGP01029606.1, read on the forward strand.
TAAAAGGCTGATTACAAATGACAAGTCTACTTATAGATGAAAGGCCAAATTTCATATGGAGTGTTTCCTAGAAATTGGCCCAGTTCTCAAACGCAGATAAGAACCCCACTGCTAAACTACAATATCGGTAGTCAAACTCAAATATGCTCCACAAAACAAGGACAACTACTTGGGGCCGATGTCCTTGAGAGCACAGATCTGCTCCTCTCCCATGGAAGACATCACGGTCACAACTAGGTCTTTCCCCTCAGTAAATCCATCCTTGATCTGCATAATGCAAAGAAATTTCGTTACTACTACATTCCGCATAACAACAATGACCAAACCAGGGGCACAAAATGTCAAAAAGGCCAAGATTCAGAAAGTATGTGCACCCAAAGTAAAGGCCACTTCCTCCAAAACAAGTGTTCTCCAATAAATACAAGCCATTCAATATTTTCTTTAGCAAAATGGTGGTATCCTAATCAACTTTCCCGCAAGGTCCATTCAAGGTTAGCTATCTGTGACATAACTACAACTTCACAAAAATGACTATCTTCTAGCCTAATTTTAGAATCAAACATAAATCAACAATGTAAGCAGCACATCCAATTGTCAACTAAGCCGACGTTAGAATTATTTGACTTTTTGGATATAATGGATATAGGAGATTCTTAATACTATAACATTTTTCTATGGTTGTCACTTTTTTTTCCATAAAAGGATGACAGTCCTAAGCTTGCAATATACAAGCATAATCATATGAAAGGCGTAATGTTTTCATGTCAAGACTAAGCTTGTTAGTTACAGTATAGTATTTTGGCACTACAGTAAGCATATTAAAGGTACTAAATTTTTCCTAACAAAATTATAAACTATTGTAGAAGTCCTATGAATTGATGGATATCAAACAAGAGGACATTATAGCTTTTGTTTTCCAAATCACCACCCAATGTCAAAGTCAAAGTCAATATTATGAAGCAACATTTGATTGACAGTCTTTCAAAACAGGGGAAAAACACATGGATGTACAAATGCAAAACTAAAGTTCACAACTCTAAATTCAATAAAAGCTGAAGTGGCCAATGAAAGCCCATTAACATATAATTATCTATATACCTGACCAAGCAGATTCTCATCAGTTGGAAGTCTCAGGTCATCCTTGGTATTGCCATTTTCAGTAAGAAGACTCACCTAAAATTTTTGCAGTGAATTAAATCAACCATCCACTGCTCCATGAACATCAACACAACAAAACTAGAAAGGAAAAGAACTTACAAATCCATCCTCAGAGATATCAATCAGCTGGTAGTCGGTACGAGTAACATGCGGAACCTGAAACGTGAAAAATGAAGAGCTTCACACCACGCAAAGTCACAAAAATTCTCATAAACTATGACTGAACAAAACACAACCAATTATCATATCTTAAATACAAGTTCATACATCACAGTTGTGGGAAGAAGGCACGATATCTTCGAGCTTCTTGCCATTGAAGATATCAATTCCAACAAAGTGGCACTTAGCATGACCGTGCTTCCCGGTCTTGGAAGTTGAAACCTCAACAACCTGTAACGACCAAAGCAACAGAAAAACACTTATCCTTGTCAACACCGACAGCACATCGAATAAAAACACAAACTTTCTTCAGCAAAACCCACCAACACAACAAACCTAAATGCCCTAAAACATGATTTCCCCAGCTCGGGGAGCAGTTACAAAGGAAACCCTAAAATACCCAAATTTAAATATTCCTAAAAGCTCGCTTTCCCTTCCGCACAAGATCCAAACTTTCTTTTTCCAGACCAAATTTCTCCAAAATCCCA
>STGP01029815.1:0-12808 GCA_004918865.1 Caryocar brasiliense
GTCGAAACGTGACATTACAAGAGAAAGAACTTTGAATTGAGGTAAAGTTGAACTGAAAAATAAACAAGCAATAACCTGCAAAAAATAAGAAAGTAAAAAGATAGATAGAGGTAACAAATTTTTGTCTCACTGGTTTCCACTTTACCGGAAAAGATTTTCAAGCGAGGGAAGGCCGGTAAGCCTTATAAAAGTATTTAAAATTGTGCCCTGTAAAACTCTGATACCATATTAAATTTTGAGAAAAGAGGAAAAGAAGAGATCTTATTATTGTGTGTATATATCACTAATTGTACATAAATTATCTTTATATAGATATAATTACTATAGTATATTAGGAAAGATTATTCATGACCATAATTATTATTGCTTAATTTATATTTAAATAAAACTAGACAATATTCTCTATAATTATAGATAATCTTAACAAATAAAGAATGTACAAATATTTCTAATAGTAATGCTATTGCTCACTACTATAAGGAGACAAAAAACCTTAAATATTTGAATATCCAACATTCATAGCATTGTAATAATCCGTTAATAAACAAATCTTGTCTTAATTACAATTGCAAAACAAAAGAAATATTAAAGAGCTAATTTGACTTTATCTTTTACGTCCATTAAGAAAAGGAAAACTATGGAAAACTACTTTTTGATCCTCTTAATGTATCATTAATTACGTAAGAGTCATTTATTGTTACTTTTCAGCCAATATATACAAATAAAAATAACATGTCATATGAACAAGCAACCATCATATTTTATGTGATAAGTGTAGACTTTCTACCACAAAAAAAAAAAAAATGTTTTGATGATGGAGACCATACTACTACATGTGTACTATGCAAAGCACTTATATAGTTCTATTTTAAATTTAAAAAATAATTAGTTACATATGTAATGGTTTAAACATAATTATAGTTACGCATAAACATACCTTAAAAATAATGATACCATTTTGCATTAGACCAAATTTTTTGTTGCACAGAACTTCTGTTTATAAGTTTAATTAATTTTGTGCTTAATATTGCCAATGCCCTAACCACAACTTAAACCATAAAACTTATTATTCCTAGCAAATACTAATATCGTTTGGCTACAATTCTCTGAATCAATCGATGTCATAAAATGGCTACTATTTTCTTGAAGATTTTGTTATCGGTTGTCTGCAATTTCTACACTAGTCGTCAACTGATATTTATATTTTGAGTCAACTGTTAACTGCTCTCCACTAACTATTTGCACTGCCTTACTCTTTTGGAGTTCACTATTTGAAACGGTCAGTAGGTTTCTCCTCGTGCTGTTAACAAGTTTTCCTTATTGAGGTTTAAAACTGGCTTTTACTTGAAACTATTGGCAAGGTTCCTTGCATACTCTCAATAGTTAAGTGCAAAATTTTAGCGAATTTAATAGTTTTGACGAGAATGGCCATAATTTTGTCAACAGAACTTCGAATTGGATGCTGCTTTTGTTGCATTAGACTATAAAAGCATAATAGTATGATTTTTAGTATTTTTTGAAAGTTAAATATTATTTAAGATAAATTCTAATAATTATCTTACTATTTGTTATTAGAGTTAATTTTTGGTAGTATGCCATCTTTAGAGACATATTAGTCATAGCTTGAAGGACAACTATTTTGCTTATCATCAAGTGAGTGAAGTTTATATAACATAATAAAAATAAATATTGAAACATATTTGTATTTGAATTATAAATAGAATAATGAAATTATGAATTATTATTGTGATATAATAATTAAATGTGATATTTACATACAAACTTAGTATGTAGTATTAATGGCACTATCGAGTAATTGCAATAGGCAGCAAGGATAGTCTATTGAAGTGTTACTGTAACTGGGAGGTTTGTGTAATGGATAGTGTGGTGGGTAACACTGTCTCCATTTTGCTATGATGAGGCCTGGAGTTGGAAAATAATGATGAGCGTATTAATTTTTATATTTTGTGGATTAATGTAATGATTATGTTTAATATACATAATTGATGATATGTATGAATTATTGAATTATCAAAATTCATTTATTTAGAGTTATAATGTTTGTCCCTCTTTTATATGTGCTTTTACTCATTGAATTTCATTGAAATCTATCATTCATTGTTTATTCTTTTTTCATACTGAAATTTTGACTAGTAAGACTATATGGCAAGAAGTAGTAATTATCTTGAATTATAGTAAGACCCAATTTATTAGGCATTTTCATTTTTGTACACTTTCAACAATATTGTAGACTGAGCATGTATAATGATTTAATAATACTTAAGGCCTGTTTGGAAGCCAGTCAGTGGTTACTGTTTAAATAATAATTTTTTAAATTTAAAAATAAAAGTTATTATGTGAAATTATTATTAAGAGTATAAAATTAAAATAAATATAATACTAAAATATTTTTTATATTGTCTTTTCATTATAACCACAAATTTACTGTAATTATAAGATACAGCTCACAAACACTGATTTTACAAATTAACAACTTTATATAATTTAATATAATTTAAATTCCATAAATTTAAATTATATTAAATTATAAACGCGACATGAAAAGGAGACATCAAGATTCAAAAAGCTTATTTTCTTTTGTCTCTTGTCGTATGTTATCATATATCCTATCCCAAAATGTCTGTCGTGGTAAAAGACGTCTCGTATCGTATTATACATTAACTTATAAAACGAAGGGGAGGACTATTTTTCTTCTTAAGGTTTGAATTGCGCGAATACTACTACGTTGGACGTTTAATACGACCCGTTTTAAACGTAATTAGCGTCCCGAATCTATGGCATCTTACATAAAGTCTTTGCTTCTGAGAGTTCAACTTGCGAGGAAAAGAAAACACGTCCACGTATTCATACATTTATAAATGCAGGAGCACGCACCAGTTTGAGAGCCCATGACAAGAAGAAGAAGAAGAAGAAGAAGAAGAAGAAGGAACAAGAAGATGCCTCCTCTTCACCACCTCTACCGCCGGATGACTCCAAGCCAGAGGTACATTTCCCTTCCTGTTTCATCATTATGATTCCAATTTCCCTGTTCATTCTTTTGAAGATGATATAACAAAGAAAGATGCCCCATGCCATGCATCATTTTCAAAGAGAAATGGTCGTGCATTCATCAATCACATCTCATCATGGTTAGCCATTTCCTCTCCTTGGGTAGTTAAGCTTCCATATAACTTTGTCAAAAGCAGATTCGGCTCATATAACCGAAGTTATTCTTTTTATAAACCGCTCTCACCTGGGATTTTTGGTACTTGATTTTTGTAGCTGATAACTGGGTACTGAAAGATTTTCAAGAGTTTCATTAGGTCTGAAAAACAACCACTAAACAGCCTAAAACACTTCAGCTTTTTTAGTTGTATAGCTTTTTGCTGACAAAACTTTTAGGCCAGCAGGTTTGATGAAAAAAAATAAACTAAACACTCCAAGTTCGGTGGACAAGGTTTTTTGTTTTGTTGGTTTTCTTTGTTAATTTATGGACTTTACGGGCATTGACTACAGTACTTAAAATCCTGTATTAAATTTGGGCTTAAAGAGATTTTGCTTGTTCAGGTAGGCTTTGGGAACAGAACTTTGTTGTGTGTATCTCAGTAATCCAGTTATCTATCTTGTTTTATGACAGGGCATTGCACGACTTGAAACCTTACGTTGGCTTACACGGATTTGCAATTTCTCTGATCACTGTGTTAAGCAACCTGGCTCAATCAGCGAGTAGTGGTGCATCGCCAGTTGACGCTCATTCTTGCATCATGACAATATTCATTGTGGATCTTTACGTGTATGTCACAATATTGGCCGCTGAGTTCAGACTTCGAAGGAAGAATTCAATCTACTCAGAAGTTGTTGGCAGATTCAGCTTGTTATCTGCAGCTCTCGCAACAATTATGCTTCTAGTGATACTGACCCCTGGTGTTGGTTGGACATGCCTTGCCGTCTGGGTCTCTTGCTTTGTGAAGGCATCTGTTGATTCATATAAAAAGCTCCACTGGAAGTCATTATATGATGCTGTTCTTGAAGGTAATGGGGATGTTGAGAATTCTACTAACAGGTCCACCCACTCGACGGAGGAACAAGCTCAGCTTCCCGTATTGGATACGTTTATACCATGAATAAACGTATGATCTATTGCTGCGTTCTAAAATTCCATCCCAAAAAAATATATGTAACAGTTAATGTTCCAGGGCTGTGTTGTAGCAAGTTCTGAAATTTAGCAGCTTCCTTGTTCCACTTGTCAGCCTCGCGTTACTTCAAGATATTGATAAAAGAAACTGGGATTTCGAAACTGATTGCACACCGAATCAAACAATCCATTAATCAAACATACAAATACAAAACCATGAACCATCTGTCATAGATAATTAACCATTCAGCAGCATTGCGGTGCGACGCTAAATTTTAATGTAAAACAAACTAAGAACCAAAACCTCAGGCATAATTTACCTCACTAATGAACTCGAACAGCAAGCGACGACCATATCTAAATGGTTGGCTGGAGAATTAACAAGATTTCTACCTTCTGTGTCTTCGCCTCCTCTGTTCTCTTATCCTGAAAGCCTTGATAAACCAATCGTGTTTTTTTGTCGTCACCAAATGTCCCATTAACACACCAATTACTAACCCACTTCCGTATCCCAGAAGAACTACTTTCCATTCAAAATCAAACAGAATTCCTGAATCATGTGCACTTGGAGGAAGAGGTGATGGTCCTGTCTCTGAGTGTTCGCATTTCTTGGACAATGGCTGTCCACACAATCCCGGATTCCCAAGAAATGAACTCTCGGGAAAATTAGGAAATTGGTTTCCTTGTGGAATGGGGCCTGTCAGAAGATTATCAGACACATTGAACAGTTCAATGGAATTGAGCTGAACCAATTGTTGTGGGATCTTTCCTGAAAGCCTGTTTTGAGAAAGGTCTAGTGACTCCAACTTTGTCAGGTTTTGTATAGACAATGGAATGTGGCCAACAAGCATATTATTGGATAGACTGAGAGAATGGAGCCCTTTAAGTTCCCCAATAATTTCAGGAATCTGTCCTTCGAATCCATTGCCAGAAAAATCGATGGCGGTGAAGATTTCAATGATCTTGGAGAAATCCAGTTTCACCCCTTTATCGGCCATCGTCATCGAGTAATCATAATGATCAGGAATCAAATATCCACCGACAGCGAAACTCGTGTCCGCCTGTAAATAGGCCAAGTGCCCCAAGTCCACAGTTTTCATGGCATTCCAGCTTGAAAAGCAATCGGAAGGCAACTCACCGGAGAGATAGTTGGAAGAAACATCGATAACTTGCAACTTGGGAATACGGTTTACATATTCCTATTGCACCATGGAGCTTGTTATGACGTAAAATTAGAATCTTGAGACATTGGAGAGTTCCTAACCACAATGGAAAGGTGTCATTAAGGTGATTGTCTCCAAGATCAAGTTCTTCTAGCATCGTACACCTAGCCAATGATCTTGGTATTCGCCCGTGAAGCTTGTTCTTTCCCATATTAATCATCCTTAACTGGCTCCCTCTTATCCATCTTCGAGGAATGCTGCCAATAAGATTGTTGTTTTTCAAATTCATGATTGACAAGGATTTGCTGAAGTTGCCTAAGCACTTTGGAATCCTGCCACTTAACTTGTTGTTTGCCAAATCAAGAACCTGAAGAGAACTCAATCTACAAAATAGTTCTGGAATCTCTCCTGTCAATGAGTTGTTTGAGATAGAGTATGAACTGATAGAGGGAAATGGGATTGGAAGTAGGCCTTGGAGGAAGTTGGAACTGAGGTTTAAGAAAATTAAGCTAGACCATGGAAGCAAAATAGGAGGTTGCTGGCCAAATTCTGTCAGCAAGTTATAAGAAAGGTCCAGGAACTTCAAAGTTCCCAAGCTCATGTTCAATGTCCAATTAGGAATTGGTCCATCAATGTCGTTGAAGGACAGGTCTAGATAAATTAACTGGGTCTGGTTTTGCAACATCTTTGGGAACTCTCTCAGATTGCAGGAATTCAATACCAAGGCTTCCAAGTTGAGGCTTGAAAATGAGATTGGCATTGGTCCTTGCAACTTATTTGACCCAAGATTCAAAAAGGTCAATTGTGTTAAGTTGGCCAAAAATGAGGGGATTGTACCAGTAAATTGATTGGAATCCAAGTAAAGGTAAGAAAGTTTGGTTAACTTGGCTAAAGAAGAGGGGATTTCACCATGTAAATTGGTTTTCTGAAGGCACAAATAATAACGATTGGGAAGGCTGTCAATCCAAGACAGGGTTCCAGCACTGAAATTATTGGAGAAGAATGAAATATAAGCTAGCTGACTGAGGTTTGCCAAGGAAGAAGGCATCTGACCCGTGAACGAATTCATTCCAAAATCCAGGAACGCGAGGTTGCTAAGATTACCAATTGAAGATGGGATCACTCCTGAGAAACTGCAATAACGGATATCAATGTACGCCAAGGATAGTAGGTTTCCTAAAGAGTTTGGTATTTGACCAGTGAGATTTGGGTTACAAGCCATGTAAAGAAGCTCAAGCTTAGGCAAATGAAAGATGCTAACAGGAAATTTCCCTTGCAACCCACAATTACGGAGACAGAGATATGTTAATGAGGACAGATTTCCCAACTTATGAGGCACCGAGGTATGAATATTAACATAAGCAAGATTGAGAATTTCTAAGTTGGTTTAGTTTTGTACTAGGCTTTCAAAAACCGGAGCTTTCAGTTCCAATTGTCCTACATAGGACAGGTTGTAGTTGAAAGACAGGTCTAGTACAGACAACTTGGATAGCTTGGAAATTTCAGCTGGGATTTGGCCAGAGAACAAAGAATCAGAAAGATTGAGGTACGTTAGCATTGAAAGATTGCCCAAACTTGGTGGGATTGGAGAGTAAATGAAGTCATTGAAGGCAAGATTAAGTTTCTGAAGGCGTGAAAGCTGAAAGAGACTATTGCTCGAGTTGATGGAACCAAATAGCCAGCTACTACTGAGATCTAGGCCAATCACGTGACCTGTAGAATCATCGCACTCCACGCCATCCCATGAGCAGCAATCGGCATTACTGCCATTTCCTTCAATCTTCCAGGATTCGGTCTTTGGGTATGCGCGGGGATCTGGATACCTATACCAATTAGTAACAAAGCTTTGCTTGAATTCTAGCAGGGCGGAGCGCTCTTGGTCGTGGCACAAATGTGGCTGGTGCAAGGAGGAAGAGGAGGAAGAAAGAGTGAAGAGTTGAAAGAGTGAGAGTAATGAGATAATCATCAACAAATTTCCTGATGGCCTCAACGTCATTGTTAAGTGATGCACAGTACTGAAACAAAAGGAAATGAAAATCAGGATGCTTGGCATGGTGGGAATGGAGCTTGCGTTTTACTTCCATATATAGAAAGAGAGCAACTTCAGGTGTCCTTGTTTAGGATAGTTCCTATACAACTATGGACCGACCCTTGCCTTACGGCACTTTCATAGCAAGTCTTCTGCATAAAACAGGATTTAATGAACTTTTTATGACTTGTAACACTATCACCACCATCATTGTTGGCCGCATCTGCCGGCCAATTAATTGCTGAAGTAGTAAAAATTGGAACACAACTAAATAATTATAATGAAAAGAAAAAAAGCATCATAAGCGTGTTACAACTTGCCTTAACTAGCAAAGGTTGATGGGACTTGGGGTGAAATTTGGGTTGCACTTGTCCAATCCGGGAAAGGGACCTCTGTGGAGGAGATTTCTCAGCTTTTGTCGATTGATATCCAGATTTCGCCGCCAGTTTCTACTGGGCCTTTTTCAAGTGCACCAAATTATTTTTAATTTTAATTAATTTAAAATTAAGTTCTAATTGAATTTTTAATATAACTTTTTATTCACAAAATTTACATTTATCCAACTTTAACTTTAATTTCTACTGAGCCTTTCGTAGTAGTCTGATAGAGTGAAAGATGCTTCAGGACCCTTAGGCCGAATAATTGAACGGAAACAAACAGCCATGTTATCGATCGCTTTTTGTGTTAACTGCGAGACACGGTACAGACTTCAGAAATCTTCAAAAGGGGAAAGAAAAAAAAAAAAAGAAAAGGAGCGCAATTAAAAAAAGATTCATGAACTAAATTAGCAAAATTTACTGCACAAAAGCCTGGTAGAGCAGATATAGTATTTCACACTCGTATTACTGACTGCATTTCATGCAGGTCGTAGAATTCAATGTCATCTTGCGGCTTGCTGAATAAGCAGAACAGGCAGGACAGTTGATCAGTAGTGCTTAACAATTTATATTAAGCTCTAACAGCCGGAGCAAAGATCCTAATCTGGTTATCAAAACCGAGACTTCCGTTTTCGGGCAGTATATTTTGTGTCAGGAGGCACAACGTTGCCTTTTCGTCTCATTTGGTCTTTCTTTCTCAGTACCCAGTCCCTGTTCTTCACTTTCTTGGTTGTTTTCTGCTTTTTCCTAGGTCTGTGCCTATCTGAAATGCAAACCTGCACACTCAAGTCACATGCACATAGTATAATTAGTAAATGGGGAAAAGTGCAAACAGATAGAGAATCAGACATGCAAACAAACCCAAATATACTACTAAAAGAATAAATGTGAGATAAGGCTACCCACCGTCTGATTTTCTTCATCACCACTAATTTCATCATCAGAGCTACTCTGTCCATCTTCCCCTTTTCCCCTTGGAGCAGCTGTGCTCATGGATGGGGGCCCACAAGTAAGAACAAGGTATTCTTTTTTGCTCTTGGTACTGTAATAGGAGAAATACCAGTGAGTTACTAGACTACGGAACTGAGAAGACAAATATGCAACCAGAAAGTACATATGTTAATGAATATAAGACTCCCAAATTTCCAAGTGAATTAGCACATAAAGTTCCCCAAGTTGTTTCTCATAAGTAATAAGTCTAGAAAAATAAAAAAGTTAGGAAGTAATAAGTTTAGAAACATAAAAAGTTGCGAGGTAAAGAATAATTATGAAACAAAGAGAACATCAATCAGTACGGACATGTATAATTCTTGGTTGTATCTCAAAGTAAATGTCTGTAGGCTGATTAGACTTGTGCAGATTGAGTAATATGGAATATCTACCTGGCAAATGGCTACATTCCAAGTGTGTTAAAATATGTGAAGTACCTTGAAGTTCCATATTCAACATGCAAGTGAGAGTTTTTACTTAATCAAGATGGACAACAGCGTGCTTAACACAATTTGAAGTTTTTGACATACGTCTCATTACCTAGGAGGGTTAGTACTAAATGTAACCTGAGCTTGATGCTAGGGTACAAAAAGCGTATCCGTAAAATGGTGCTCAGAAACAATTCCCTGAGTCAGTTCCAATATCTACTGCTAAAAATTCATGACTGTACTATGAAATTAGAATTAAGGGAGATTGTACGTATAACTATAAATGCATAATGTGTATGAGCAGCATGCATTTTTTATTGTAAGCTAAAATTTATTAGGTTTAACCAGAAGAACTGGAATGCAAGTGCTCGAACAAACAAATCCAGAATTCCCTCGTCTTTTCAAGCTGGAGATCAAATGATGGAAACTCAATGGAATTGGAACAATTTTCAAAGGCTGCTAGATACAGACCATGCCTCTCATACAAACTCACAGTTGCAAAACAGCAAAACTAAACCGCAAGCAGCCATTTCTGATAGGAATCAAGAAGGCCTCTAATGCTGCAACTATGCATTCATAGAAAACAACCAGCTATATTTCCACAGATAATATGACAAACACATCAATGTGTTTCCAACAAATGCCTAGCATACCTGTGTGGATAGTCAATGACTACACCGCCAGCAAATCCAGCATGCATGGCAGATCTCAAAATCAACTCTCGCTGAGCCAGATTCTCAGGATATAGTTGAAATACTGCTCTTGCTCCCCTTGCCAAGCATCTATATAATGAGCCAAAGAAAGCCCTAAAACAAAATTGACAAACCATATTAACAAAGCATGAGCATAGAAATCACCAATTCTGAAATTCTCCTATTAAATGAAAAGTGGTATTCATTCTTAATCAATAAATAACAACTGCATTGATGTAATACACACACACGCACACACATACTTCAGTCGCAATTTCGGCTCATGGGAGGACTTGTCAGCATTGCATAACCACTGCCAGTCCAAAACAAAAAGGGAAAATTGTGAAGTGAGAAAGATACAATCGGCAGTAGCCATGACATTTTAGTAACAACAATGTATCTTACAAGGGAAAAAGCAACCTAACTCATAGGCTCCCAAACAAATAACCAAAAGGGCAAAGATTATGATAAGTGCAGGCAGCACAAAGGTTGTCTTTTACTGAAAATAAGTGTCAACGAAAAAAAAAATTGTGTGGTTTCTATTAATGTAAAAATTCTGAGAATCAAAGGACCAAAACTTTAGAAAAATGTTTGTCTTAAATAAAACAATTAGTAAATATGCTACGCGGCAAAACAAATTGGTTGTAACTCTCAGTTTACATACTTCCACAGTTTTGCAATGCAACACAGAATATAAGAGCTGAATACAGGAATAGTGAAGTCCAAAGAGTGCAAGAACATATTACCAAGTTTCTTTGGGAGAATATCAATCAGATGTGGCAATTAGTAACACAAACAAATTACAGTTTCATCAAATAGCTTAGATTGTTAAAGCAGATGTCTCCAGTCCCAAAACAAAGTAATCTATTCTATCAGCATACGCTAGGGGGACAATTTAGTTGAAAGAATAGCATCAAAAAACTAGTTCTATTCCGAATTTGCTGAATTTGTAATTTATACATGAATTCCTTCCATTAAATTTATAAAAGTTCATGATACAATTAAAATAACAACACAAATAGCCCCTCCTGAGTAAAATAAAACAAACAAAAACACGATACATTACATATCATCAATGTCTAACACAGAATAGAAGCAAACATGTGAACATTATATAACATAGTCAAACCTGAACAGCAGATATACTGATGGCACCATCAATGACTCCAGGCCGGAAAGCCAAGCCCTGCAACATATTATGACATATTGTCTTAAGGTAGCAACATCAATTGAAACCAACAGCCAACAGAAGTTGCAAGTAGAAGAACACCCTCAACCTCCCATAATTTTAGTTTGCATTAGTATGAGAAGTAAAGATGACATTACTCATATAATAAATCCATTTTTTCAATGGAAATAAACAAATGAATCTTAGGTGGATACCTGACCCATGTCACCAAGTAAAAGATCACCCTCAACCTCCCGCTCCAATGCAACATCTAAATTTAACAAAATGTTATACTAACGATTAGATGTAAAAATAATGAAAAAAAAAAAAGTTGAATTCCAATAAAATGGCATAGAATATCAGAAGTAGCAGCACACATACTAAGCATTGACCGCGAGATGTCTAAGCCAATCCACTTGTGCCCATTTTCTGTTAGTGTCTCCCCACTAAGACCAGAACCACAGCCTGAAAAAGCCCAAAGCAGTCAAATATAGCAGACAATGTCCAATGAATTTTGACATGAATTTCACACAGTCCTCATCTGGTATTTAAAATTCACCAATCAACACAATGAAAAATGTGAATGAGTGCGAAAAATCATTGTTAAATCCCCAGACGAGGAATGCTGTAAATTGCCAACTCCACATTCGGAGTAATAAGCTTATACATCGACAATGGATGGCCCACCTCAACAATGAAGTAAATGTACAGTACCATATTCTACTGCCTCTCTAACCTAACTAAGATCTCAATGGATGGCAAGTTAAAAGATAAGTTACATGTATAGGAAGAGACAAACATGCCATACCAATGTCGAGCAGTAATCTGGGGACATCGTCCTCAGGCAGAGCAAGAAGCTCCAGTGCTCGTTCTGATAGCTTTGCCTGTTAAAAATTAATAGATCAACCCATTAGAATCACATAGAACAACTGACAACGTGGGCAACACAAAGGACCTTAAAGACAAAAGGCAAAAGAAACAGAACAAGTTTTAAGAAAAAGGAAACACCTGAATTTCAATAATGCGAGAAGACGAAGTATATTTGCGAGCCTCGGCGTCATCGTAGAATATCTCAGGCGGCGCTAGTAACTCAGGCCGACTCGTCATCTGGCAAACTCAACACAATCAATTGGCTTAAGGCAGAGTTGGGTAGCACACACGAGAGTGGATGAGTCAGAGCTGGACTGCACACAACGTGTACTTAACTTAATATCAGAAAAATGTCAACAGCCGAGTAGAAATTTATCTCTATAGCGATTCAAAGATTCCAAATTACAAGTGACCGCAAATATTAGATTCAATACACTGAAAATTACAGACCCGAGACCTCTTTAATGGCCAATTCAAATATCTTTTAGTATCTCAATCACTTCAAGATTGGAAAATCAAAGATTATTATAATAATAACAATAATTAAAGAAAAAAGAAAAAGAAAAGCAATCGTTGGAAGTCACCTACTTCTGGACCAGCAAAGTTAAAGCAAAACCCTAATCATTGTCAAAATATATCAGACAGACGGCGAGACCGAGGGCTTACCGACGCGAAGGGCAGAGAAGCGGCGTATGGCGCGACGAGTGAGAGATAGAGAGAAGCGGTGATGGTGTAGTGTAGTCGTCACCAAATTCAAATTAGGGCCGCTGCTGCTGCCGCTATTAGATTTTTTGAACAATTAAAAAAGACCATGGCACTTATTTTTTTAAGTAAAATTAAGCTTTTATATAATCTAGATTATTTGGCATATTTTAAAATATTAATTTTTTTTAAAAAAAATTAGTAAACAAATACTGTTTGCTTTAAATTTGAACAGGGTTTTAATTATTATTGTT
>STGP01029841.1:488-10994 GCA_004918865.1 Caryocar brasiliense
TGTCGTTAAAACCGCCTTTTTCTGTCTATAAGCTGAGCAGTGCTGCTGATTCTCGTTAAAAGACGTCGCCGTTCTGTTCTCTACGAAACCCATAAAGCGAAATTCGCGCACTCAGGTGAGAAGCGAGCAATGGCCAAGCAAATGGCATCTGCCCATTTCGTTTTTTCTTGAATGGAAGCGAAAACTGTGCACCTTTTTCAGTTTCAAAGCCCTCTGTTTAAAGTTGACGCAAAAAGTTATCTGCTTTTTTTATTCTTCTTTTTTATGTTGGGGAAATTAATGCCGTTTAGTTTATTTATGACTGCAAAATCACACGATGTGGTTGTGAATTAGAGGATGGTCCAAAGCTTTTAAGCTTTTGATGGTGTGGGATGTGATTGTTACAGAAATGAGTACTTGTGTAAATGCAGTTTGGTTCGTTTTGCAATGGGGAGCATTATTAAGCCCTTGCCGGAGGCTGTACGTCATTCTATTCGTTCTGGGGTTATATTGTTTGATTTGACAAGAGTTGTGGAGGAGCTGGTTTTTAACAGTTTGGATGCTGGTGCAACAAAGGTACCAACTTTATAGGAAGTCTAGGGCACACAACGCTTTTCTCTCCCTTCATCATCTACCTGTTGCCATTTCTTTATATCAGTTTATTAGCTAAGGTTTCATGATAGTTATTAGCTGTTAGTCTAAACTTTGTTTCAAGGAACTTAATTGTACTTGATTGTGTTAGTTTTAAGAATTTCTTGTGCTAGATTCTGTATTTAGATGCCATAGCACTGACAACTTATTCATTGTTTCAGGTGTTGGTCTATGTAGGTGTTTCAACCTGCTATGTTAAAGTAGTGGATGACGGTCAGTTAAGTTCTTTTTAAGATCAAAGTTAATAGGATATCTTGTTGCCTTATCAGTTATTAGCACTTCTGTGGTTGCAGGATGTGGCATCTCCCGGGATGGATTGGTAATGCTTGGAGAAAGATATGGTACCTATGTTACCATTCATTCAATTCATTTATTTCTTAATTATTCATGCCAGTTGATGCATAGATGGGGTTTCTTAATTAATCATGCTAGTTGATACTCATCGATGGGGTTTTCAGACATTTGTTGAGGTTAATTATAAAATAAATATGAGAATCAGTATGCTTTAGCCTGGTAAAAGGCTGAAGGTTGAACTATTAAGGCATTGAGTATTATGGAATAACGGTTCTTGATTCTAGTAATGTATCTGAACTTATAAAGGGAAAGATCAATGGGGCACATCTTGGGGAGGAAACGTAGATGTATGAGATGCATCATTTATGAATCTTGATTTGTTAGTGGCTATGTAATTACTCAATTGTGTCTGCAACCTCTGAACAGTGACGTCAAAGTTTCATCAATTGGACGAAGGGGAAGATGCTAATAGAAGCTTTGGATTTAGAGGAGAAGCATTGGCTTCTATTTCTGATGTCTCTTTGGTAGAGATTGTAACAAAAGCTTGTGGGCGGGCAAATGGATATCGCAAGATCATGAAGGTCTGTCTATCCCAACTTTTCTACTCTATTGTATTAGTGTGAATACAGATAGTGGCTGCAATACATATAATTGTCTTTTCCAGGGGTCAAAGTGTTTGTTTATGGGTATTGATGATGGTATGAAAGATGTAGGTACAACAGGTAATACTTCCTTTTGTCCAGCATGGTTTTTAGTGTGTATACACTACTTCCCCTTACAGACCTTATCCATACCTTTAATTAATTAAGATCTATCTCTCGTTCACTCTATCTCCAAAAAATTCTTGTATTTGGCAGTTGTTGTTCGTGATTTGTTTTACAACCAACCAGTCCGGAGGAAGTACATGCATTCCAGGTCTATCTTTGGCCTGTTATTAAATTTTATGTAGTTTGGAAAGATGGTTTTAGCTGCCTTAGATACTCTTAACTTGTATGTTGCCCTGTTTCACACTAACTCGCTACTTTTTTTATTTGGTCCAATTGGAAGTCCCAAGAAGGTCCTGCAATCAGTCAGAAAATGTGTACTTCAGATTGCACTTGTGCATTCAAAGGTTTCCTTTAAAGTTGTTGATACTGAAAGGTGTGTTCTGGTCTTATTGCAGAGCTTTTATGCTTGCTGTTTTTCTTTCTTGACATCAATGTACTCTTCTAATGTAGTGAGGATGAACTTCTGCAAACGCGTTCTTCTTCCTCTTCATTGTCTCTGTTGATGAGTGATTTTGGGATTCAGGATTGTAGTGTTCTTCAGAAAGTAGATGTTAGTGATGGTATACTGAAACTTTCTGGCTACATATCTGGTCCTTGTGATAGTTCTGCCATCAAGGTACAATTTACAACAACATAGTCAATTGAGTTGCTATCTTATTATCTCTGTTTTAACTGCCCTCTCGTTTCATACTCAGATGATGTTCTTCTTTTGCAGGTTTTTCAATATGTTTGTATCCATCAGTCTGTGTGTACAAAATCATGTACCAAGTTTTTGGGTTGTTTGAGGCTTTGAGCATTGGTAGAAACTTAAGTGTTGTTTAGATGTTGTTATAAACCTTCACGATAGCAGATATCAATTCAAGGTTTGTCTGCAAAGGTCCAATCCACAAATTGCTTAATCACTTATCCACTAGGTTTGAGTGTCTGGATCCCTGGAAGGTTCAAGGAGCGTCTCAAAGAATAATGAAAAACAGGTCTCAAGCAAATCCCACATATATTGTAAATTTAAGTTGCCCTCTATCTCTCTATGACTTAACCTTCGAGCCATCAAAGACATATGTTGAATTCAAGGTAATATCTTTCCTTCTATAGTTGAACTCTGTATACAGCTATAACAGCATACTGAGTCCACTTCATCATTCCTCGTTTGCAAGGACTGGGATCCTATCCTTACCTTCATTGAGAAGGCCATTCAACAGCTTTGGAACAGAAGCATTGCTTCTAGTATGCTCTCACTTCTATCTGTTGCTTTAAATGATGGATGATTTTTCATCTTTTGACCTTTAAATATTGACAGGAGATTGCTCTAGTCATTCAGCTAAAATATACCATAAAAATGATGTATGGAAGGAAGATGACAATAACAGATATGCCGAAGAAGGTAAAGTTCCATTATCTTTTTCCAGGTCTCAGTTTGATCCCAATGAATGAAACCTGAACTTTGTAACATCAAGGTATTTGGCTGCAATGTGTATCAGTTCTTTTGTGAGAAATATATTTTGTCATGGCACCATCATGGATGCTTCACATTATCTGGAATTAAACCTGAAGATCTTTTTTGTTGCTAGATTTTCTTGGTGCAGATTTGTTTGAGAACTCTAAATTTGCAATGAAGAGGCATGATCATCAAAAGCACCAATATTATAATGACTTTGCTTCTTTTGCATTGGAAATGTCAAACAAAAGCCCTCTTTGTAATAGTGAGCTTGATATTCTCCACATGAATGCTTCAGAATTCAAGGAGCAACAAGCAGACATGGTATTTGGTTGTCAGAGTGACAACTCTGTTCAGTCATGGAGTGGGCCTCTCTTTCAATGCGTGCATATAGAGCCCTATGTGAGTGACATCCATGTCTTGACATCTGATGAGCATTTGTTACCTACCAAAGATGACTTTCTGGACAGCAGATGCACTGCTAGAGAGAGGTACAGTGATTGTGAAAAAGACCATACTCTAAGCTTAGAGTGGCAGAATGAATCCCCAAAAATTGAAACTGGTATGGAAAATGAATCTGCTTGGAGCCATCAGATATTCAGAGATGAGTTGGAGCTTGGTAGAAACAGTGAAAAACCTTTCTTACGGAGTTGCTCCTCATGGAGAAACCTGCCACTTGTTAGTTCTAAAAGTGAGCGACTGGAATTTCCTACTGGTGGCTTCAAGACCAAAAGAAGACGGATTTGCCTTGATGAAGAGTTTAATTTCGCCAATGAGATGTTTGGTATCTTTCCAATGACCTTGCAGAAAGATGAGACATCTATTGCTCATCAGTTTCCTGCACATGCTGTGGAGGTTGACGTGCCTGTAAATTCTGATACTCTGCCTGGATGTTCAGCGAAGTCATCTTCATCACGTGGGAAGCATTTTGCTAAAATGGAACTTCTTGAATCTGAATCAGGTTTCCTTACAGAAAGCTTTAGTTCTGATTATCATCCTTTTGATTCTCAATGGTGTTCTCAAACTTCAGATGCCTTGTTTGAGACTGCGTCTTGGGCAGTTAAGCAGCTTTCTGATGATAGGATGCGTGAAGAGAGTGCGGAATCAGGTAAAAGGGAAAATTATTGGCGTTCTGCACGTGGTGAAGAAACAGAGTGCAGATTTAGTCATGATACAGTGTTAAAGAGTTCCAGTCGAGATAACTGCAACAAAAGTGGCATGAGTGTTCAGGATTGTCCAGATTTTGGCAGAGGTCTTTGCAGATTCCTTCAGGGACACAATCTAGATGACTTATCTTTAGAGATTTCTGGTATTTCATTTGGTGAGACGGAGTGGTCACTTTTAGACTCCTTTTCCAAAGATGACAAAAATTTCAACAAGTATCCAAGTCGAAGGAATCAATTAAGGCACCAAGGTTGGGAACAATATAATAATCCTAAAGGGCAACACAAAAGAAGCCATTCAGCTCCACCATTTTATAGGAAGAAGCAGATATTCTTTTCCTTGAATCATCATCCAGTAATGCAAGAAAGGGAACCCCTTGCTGGCTTGGTCGCTGATGACCTTTCTTCTCCAGGTGCTGCCTCTGAAATTGTGCCTACTGTATTTTTACACTTGTGCAAGGCAACTAACGTGCCTTCATTCTTTGCAGAGGAGAATGAGTTGAAGGAACTGTATTCTCAGCCAGATTATGTGGACAAAAAAGTCTCAAGCACCAGGTACCTATTTGCTTTATTTTAGAACGTTTTAGATGTTTTAAAATGTAGCAATCCCTTTACTGAGGCCTCTTTGCAGATGTAGTGTAAAGAATGGGCCAGACAGTGTATTGAAATCAGGAGAGATGCAGAAGAGTGAAAATTTTGACCACTCACAAGTTCATGTGGCTCCTGATTCTCCAATCGAAGGTATCTAAACTTCCTGGGGGAAAAAGTATTTCATTGTTCAGGTTCCTCTTGATTAGCATCGGGTATTATAACGAGTGCATCATTTAACAGATTCACCTTCAATACTGCATGTTGTACTCTTATTTACCTGTATCTGTGAATTTAGGTGCATGCTTTTATTTCTGTGTTCATGTATAAAATGTAGGGTTTATAAATGTTATAATTTGTGCCAACTCATTTTTCAGGCCTTATGCCAAAGGAAATGCAAGAATCAGTTGATTATGGGACCAAATGGAGAAATGGGTGCCAACAAATTTCAGTTGAGTGGTGCTGCCAATCCTTGAAGGTTTCCTATAAATGACAGAAGTTATGTGTTATACATGTTCACTTTTAATTAATGTTTTTATTTTCCTCCCCATTGCACAGGGTAGCAACAGATCATCTAATATTGGCAGAGAGCAAGACATACTCGATATCTATTCAGGGCTTTTGCATCTTGCTGGCAACTTGTTAGTTCCAGAGTCTATCCACAAAAATTCCCTTAAGGAGGCCAAAGTTCTTCACCAGGTGGACAAGAAATTCATTCCAGTAGTTGCCGGTGGGACACTTGCCATAATAGACCAGGTCCATTAACCATGCCTTCTTTCCCTTAATATTTCTTTCATATTTTTGTGCAATTCTTTCCAAACCTCATTTATAAGTTTCTAACTGCATATGGGGCTGCATAAATTTTCAAATATAAATATCTGTATACAGACATCTTCATTGGAAATGGAATTAAACCTTCTAGATGCACACACACACACACAAAAAAAAGCACAAGGAACTTTCATGGTACTTGGCAGTATTTGTGACCACCTATTTTACAGCATGCTGCAGATGAAAGGATACGACTGGAAGAACTACGTCAAAAGGTAAGGGCTCTTTCCTTTTAAATTTTGCAGTGGGTGTTTTATATTACAAGATGACTCACAATCTAGCTGAAAGCCAGGTATTATCTGGAGAATCAAAAAAAGTTACTTATCTGGATGCTGAACAAGAACTGGTATACTTATTTTTCCACCTTATGTCAATTGATATTAAGAAGGATTTTATTTAAGATTTGAGGAAACTTTAAATCTGTGGCAACAGATCCTTCCAGAGGCAGGGAATCAGCTACTTCACAATTATGCTGAACAAATAAGAGATTGGGGTTGGATATGCAGCATTCAAGCTCAAAATTCAGGGACCTTCAAGAAGTAATTTCTGTGCCTCTGTATAGCAAGCCTTTCCTACTTGCTTGTATGGGAATAAAAATTTCCGTCTATGTATCTTTGGCTTAAAATGAAATAGTGATGCAGTGGCAATTCATTAGTTAGAACATAATTATCCACTTTAGTAGCCCAAGCTTAACAAGACGTTTTGGTCTCATAAAAGATGTACATGGTAGTTTGTATTAGGTTATTTTATTAAAGTTAAAAATAGTTCTCTTTTAATTAGAAAAAGTAAAGCTTATTTAGTTAGATACAAATTAGGATATTATTTTGTTTTCTGTTTACAATAGAATTCTTTTATTAAATAAGATTCAATAGTCTTATAAATATATTTGTGCTTATTTTCTACAGCACTTGGTACTATTTACATTACTGTTCACAGCAACCAAAAGTCCTAAATTCAACTCCAATTCTTTCCCTCTAAATCCTGAAATTACCCAAGATTTGGAGGCTAATATGCATCAAATTGGATAGTGTGTAATTGGTTAAGGGAGGAGCCAGGCACTTCTCCATGAATGTGATGTTGCGAAGGCGCTCTGTATTGACTATGCTTATGCTCTCTTAGATTGTATATGATTTATCTATCATCTTCAAAGATTGGTAAGTTATTTTCCACCTGATTTGGGTTCATAATTATTACTTTCTCTGCAGGGATTTGAATATTCTCCACCAGCAGCAAACTCTTGTCACACTTATTGCGGTGAAAGACCATTCCTTTCTATTTAATGTCACTATTCAATTTCCTGTTGGAAGCACATTCGAAAGAACCTTTTTTTTATTTGTTTCACCACAACCCTGTCATTTAAACTGCTGTACTTGCCTTATGTGAATGACATGCAGGTACCCTGCATCTTAGGCGTCAATCTGTCTGACAGAGATCTTTTAGAATTTCTTGAGCAGGTAATATCAAATCCACTTCTAGAAGCCTCCCTCCAGTTCTGGGGGGGTTCTGTTTTCTTTTAGAAATACCCGTGCCTTAGTAAACTCTGGTTGCAATCTTTAGCTTGCTGACACAGCTGGATCTTTGACAATGCCACCGGCAGTCCTTCGAGTTCTCAATTTTAAAGCATGTAGAGGTAATTCCTTATTCTTGGATTGATATTTAGGATGCTATAACTTATTTATTTTGTTGATGAATTTGTGTTCTTCTCACGAACATTTGTTGCTATTGTATTATTAAGGTGCAATCATGTTTGGAGACTCTTTGCTACCATCAGAATGTGCACTTATTGTTGAAGAGCTAAAGCAGACCTCACTCTGTTTTCAAGTATGTAGTTGTTGGAGGCATTATGTGTAGAAGTGTGAATGAAATGATTTTGTGCATTTTTAATAGAGAGAGAGAGAGAGAGAGAGAGACGTTTCTGGAGTAACTGCAAATATTTTTTACACAGTGTGCTCATGGGCGACCAACAACTGCTCCTCTTGTCGACTTGGAGGCATTGCATGGTCAGATAGCTAAACTTGGAGTGCTAGATAGTGGTTCAGATGAGTTGTGGCATGGGTTATGCCGGCAGGAGATCAGTCTTGAACGTGCAGCAGACCGTTTAAGAGCAGCTAGAGATATGTGTTCGTGAGGAGCCAATAACTGCTTTTGCAGAAGAATTTGGATGCCGCTTTAATCAGCACATTGTATAGTCGTTCTTTGTATCTTTCTTGAAGAGAATAAATCATTCTTTTCATCATACTGTACTACTAAATAGTTAAACAAGATTGTCGGCCGGCACAACCATCATACTGTATAGTCGTTCTTTGTTTGTAACCACATATATTTTGTGTAACATATCAAGATCTTTTGATTTTCGTTTTTTTGCCGATTGATTTTGGTCAGATTGCATTTGGACTTGTGATTCTGTCGTGACAAGAATCAGTGGCCAATGACAGTGCCTACCTCGGTAATCGATGCACACAACATGACACGATGTACTTATCAGTACCTGAGTGGACATTTGATTATATATGAACTGAATGAATAAGCATTGAGGTGACATAGTTCATATCTTTAGAAGAATGTTTTGAATTCGATTGGATATCAAACGAGGCACCAAAAAGTTAGGACCGAGATCATGTTGATCCATGTTCCTTCGTAGCTGGCTGCAGTGGTTTGAAAGGAGCAGAAAGAGCTATATAACAAGAAGAAAGACAACTGGATAACAAAAAATTGTAAATTCCGTATTACTAGCTGTAAGCATACTTGAAGACTGAAGCCTCCGTAGACAGATCCAAAAGCTACACAAGATAATCATTTTAAGAACACACCAAACAAAATAAACAGGGCAGGTTTTTCTATTTCCGTATTACAATTAGCATCAAACTGTAATTAACTCTCCATAAAATGGCATGGTGTGTGGCACAGCATGATCCCGTAATTTAGTAGTTGATCTCACTGCAACAATCTGCATCATAAGCAATTGGCTATAGCCACGATTCAATTCTGTCAAATAAATTAGAATCGGCTGACAAAGTGAGAGTCATCCTCCCATGCCGTAATCATCCGGGTGCTCGTAAAGATTATAGCTTCCTGGTGCTCCCAACTTTCCGGTCAGGTGGTCATCTCCTGCATCATTTTGTTTGGCACAAGTAAGAGCATTGACTTGCAGGGTCAAGAACTCCGTCATGAATCTCTTGGCACATTCACTAGGAAAAAACATGCACTGTATGTGGACCGGCTTGATTGTGAAGAACGTAAAATGGTAAGAGAAAGTACAAACCGCAAGAACAGCTAGCAATGTGAGGAATACAATGTATACCTCAGACAAGCAGGACAGTGGAAAGTCCACCCGACCGTCCCCAGTTGGTCGAGTAAAATCATGGATAAATCGGTAATGCAGATATCAAATCAGTTTACAGGTATCACCAAAATGCCAATAAAAATTAGAAGATTAGGGGAAACACCACTGATCATTTTCTACTGTATTTTCAACAGATTATCCTGACCTAAGTCACCTAACTGCCATTTAAAACTTTTATTTGCTAGTGTTGTTGATTGTTTGATCTATCTTGATGCTCTAAAGTGCTAAACAATGCACCATTATTAAGTTAACAGTTTTATGTTCCCAGTTTATATGGAAGGGCCAAGGCCAAATAAAGAAATGAAGTTAGGAACACAATGTACATGCTTGGATTTGGCAACACACCCAAGAAATGCAGTTCGGAGCTTATCTCAGGGCTTCGGAAGCACAAATCTTCGGTTGTTGGATGGTTTTGCTGGGAGTGAAATAACTCTGGTATCAAAATCTTCTTCTCGTTGAGAGAATCTACCTCAGTTTCAACTTCTGATTCAGCATTGTTGGAGGATGCAACCAATTGCTTCCTTTTGGATCGAGCACGCCTGTTCTGGAACCAATTATAGACATTGGTTTCAGAAATTTGTCCATGCTGGCTAAGTTCAGAGGTGATCTCTTTGATCTTTTGCTTGGTAGGAGTCCCATTTCCTTGATCAAAGATACGCTCCAGAATCTGAAGCTGCACAGGCGTTGGAGTCCACCGCTGTCTAGCAGTAATTTTGTGGCCGGCTGATGCCATTAATGGGTCACAGTACAGATTTCCCAACCTGCCTCCTGTATCAGCACCAGATTCAAACATATAAATGACACATTAAGTTACCCTTTTCAGTAAATTAATCTAGCACCTCAAAAGTTTTAACATTTAGCTAAATAATTGGACAAAAAAATAAAAATATAAAAATATAAATAAAGTTTTAACATTTAGTCTTTAACAGACATGTTACAATATATTAAACTAGCATCAATATATTTAGGTGAACAATTGAACAAAAGAACCAAATAATTGGAACATAAAACAGACAGACAGGTGAATATTCCAATGAAAGAATGAGATGGAACCCTAAAAGATAACACAAAAGAAAAACCTGTAAGATCTTGATGAGAAGAGAGAGTCTTGTGCATCTGGACGAGCTGTTCGCAAATGGTGGCATAAACAGCAATTTGCTTCCTCAGAGTTTCGAGCTGCTCATCGGTCATAACCTTGACATACAACATTCCTCCTCCTCCTGCTGCTGCTGCTCCTCCGCTTGCACTCATGTAGGTACTGTTGTTTCCATCATTCATTCTCTGATTCTCTATATGAGAATTCCCATGTTGTTCTTGTTCTTCTTGTCGTCGATGATGTTGATGATTACTGTCATTATCCCACTCCATCATCTTTTCTAGTAAAAGGGAAAGCAAAAAACGATGAAAGGAAAAGGAGTCAGCGCACCAGCAGTAGCCCAATTATGCACATACATA
>STGP01030056.1:678-13539 GCA_004918865.1 Caryocar brasiliense
AAGTGTATAAGGAACAATGGGCTGATCTGCTTATTTGCAAATTGGAACTGATAATGGATTTAAATAGAAGGAGAAGAAAATGGAGGCTCAAGGAAGCAGAGCATTTGGTGCCCAAAGGTCTGCAGTTAATCGCCGCCGCGCTAACAGAGAGAGGAAATTGGCCTTATTGCAAGATGTACTTGAATGTTCTCTACAAAACCCTCAAGTTTTGTGCGTTACATTGTATTCATTGCAATTGTATACGTGTATTCTGAATTTGGTTGTTGTTGATTGGAGATTTTCAGGTTGATAAGCTGAAGAAGAAGCTTAGACATGAAGAGAATGTTCATAGAGCATTGGAGAGGGCTTTTACCAGGCCTTTGGGAGCTCTACCGCGCTTGCCTCCTTATCTTCCTCCAAATGTTAGTATACTGAATGTTTCCATTCTTAGATGAAAGCGATTGTTGATTCGACCAAGTTCTTCAAATTTGGAAATTTTGAATTAAGCAATTTAATCATTGAATTTTGAGTGTTTTGTTTCATCTTCTTCACATCTGTGTTCTTAGTGTAATGTGGGTCTTATTTTTTTTTGCTTTAGACGCTAGAGCTACTTGCCGAAGTAGCTGTTCTGGAAGAGGAGGTTGTCCGGCTGGAAGAGCAAGTCGTGAATTTTAGACAAGGACTCTATCAAGAAGCCATCTACATATCCTCCAAGAAGAATGTGGAGAATTCTGTTGATGCAATGGAACAACCATCCACGACAAGACCAAGACACAGACGATCACAGTCGCTGTCTCAGCACGAGTTCAATTCAGCAGCTTCTACTGCCAGACCTCTACCGTCTCTTTCCAGAAGCATATCAAGTAGAAAGCAGCTGTCTTCATACCCTATCCCTGATCGTTCAGGGAATGTTTCTAATATTAAGCCACCGAATGGGAATCAAGCTTCTTCAAGACCTAATGCCTCCACGTCTTCTCTGGATGATGGGGGAGGAAAGGAAAACCAGTTGTGTAGTAATTCTGTGAAGGATAAGCAATCTCCGGGAAAGAAAATTGCAAAAATTGTGACTCCAGTAAAGAAAATATCAAACAAACATGAATCAGAAGGGAAGTGCTTGGATCCTTTAAAGTTACAGGTAATTGGATTAGTCAGCAGTTTTTATTAAGGGCTGGTATACATCATTTGAAGGTCCTATTTCTAACGGTGTTTTTGTTGCTCAGCTAGAAAGCAGATTGGTAGATCAGGAAAGAGCACAAGAAAATACATCTGGTTACATTGGTGACAAGTTACCAGAGACTGACATCACACCGAACAAGATATCCGAGGATACTGTGAAGTGCTTGTCTAGCATTTTGTTAAGGATTAGCACAGTAAAGGACAAAGCAGCGGAATTGAGGACATTCGATTTGCAATCAAGTTTCGCTTCTTTTGACCACAGTGGAGAAAGCAAGATGCAGGATCCTTACGGCATCTCTGTGGAGCTCCAAACCAGAGATATCGGTTCCTATAAGCATCTCTGCACACTTGAAGCTAACTCAGTTGATCTCAGCCGGACAACAAATGCTTTGTTTCTTATCCAAAGACTAAAGTAAGCCTTTAGATAGATCTTCATTCCACTTCGAACTGGCTGTTGTCTATGTTCGGTGTGAGCTACTAATTGTTTTCAGGTTTCTATTAGGTAAGCTTGCCACTGTGAATTTGGCAGGTCTTACGCATCAGCAAAAGCTTGCTTTCTGGATAAACACTTTCAATTCTTGCATGATGAATGTAAGAGATCTCTCTATCCTTCCAAATATCAATAGCGTGATTGCATATATAAAAAATCTGCTTGTGATTTTCTTAATTCGATAGCTTGAATGTGTTTTCCACCTGAGTGAAATCTGCAATAGAAATGCAAGTAAACAGTGAGTTTATGGAACTTCATTGTTGATCCTTCAGGCAATTTTGGAGCATGGGGTTCCCGGGGCTCCCGAAATGGTTGTAGCACTAATGCAGGAGGTAGGATTTGTTCATCAATCTTTTTGTCCATGCAAATATTTGTTTAATTATTCTGTTGCCATGTAGTTTTCACCATTATGTTGGGCCTAATGTTCCTGTTTCTAAGATATTAACATGAGCTTTTGGAGAACAGTGATTTGCAATGCGACTGACTTCCATTTATGTTTCCCTCAGGCAACAATAACTGTAGGGGGACACTTGCTGAATGCAATTACAATTGAGCATTTCATCCTGAGGCTTCCTTATCACTTAAAGTTTGTAAGTCACTTTTATGTCAACTTCACTGCTGTTCTTTGTACTATGATGTGGATTTTCTTTTGAAACCTGAGTTACATTTTGTGAAAAAAAAAATTGCTAACTTGATGTTTCTCTGGAACACAATAGACCTGTCCAAAAGCTGGCAAAAACGATGAGATGAAAGCACGCAGTGCTTTTGGATTGGAGTGGTCGGAACCTCTGGTTACATTTGCACTCTCCTGCTGTAGCTGGTCGTCTCCTGCTGTAAGTTTTTCTTGTACAACAAGTCCCTTGAGTTGTGCACTCATTGATTTAATTAAAAAGATTGGGAAGCTGCTCATTCTCTGACTTTAACATCAGAATTAGGATTACCTTCATTGAAGCACTCAAAATGGCCAAGTAGTATTGTTTGATCCATGTAACTAATGCAGCAAATGTGCATCTGACTCGAACCCATCATTTTGAATTGTAGATACGGGTGTACACAGCCTCTCGAGTTGAGGAAGAGCTAGAAGCGGCGAAGAGAGACTACTTACAGGCGGCAGTTGGGATTTCAAGGACAAATAAGTTAATAATACCCAAGTTGTTAGATTGGTATCTACTGGACTTTGCAAAGGATATGGAGTCATTGCTTGATTGGGTATGCCTGCAGCTACCCAGTGAACTCAGAAATGAAGCGGTGAAATGCCTGGAGAGAAGGGGAAGAGAGCCTCTTTCCCACATGCTACAAGTGATGCCTTACGATTTCAGTTTCAGGTTACTACTTTTGCACGGGTGAAAGATTTTGTTCTTTTAATGTTGCCCACTCTACTTGATGCTATGAACATTGGAGTGAGTGAGTAGGTCTATACACAGTAGCATT
The DNA here is from genome assembly GCA_004918865.1 of Caryocar brasiliense. Taxonomy (NCBI): domain Eukaryota; kingdom Viridiplantae; phylum Streptophyta; class Magnoliopsida; order Malpighiales; family Caryocaraceae; genus Caryocar; species Caryocar brasiliense. The sequence continues at coordinate 3,755 of STGP01030056.1, forward strand.
ATATAGGCAGTAGAAGTACATATGTGTATAGTGTAGCCTCTGCAAACAACTGTTGGCCAATTGTGCATTCTGGCACAAAATGGGGTTTTGGTTGCGGTAATTGTTTTATTAAATTGATTTTGGAGAAAATTATACGAGGAATAAGCAAATACTGAGGTTGGGTTCCATCGAAAAGCACGCGTAAATCAGCCTGACCAAGGTATTTGAAATTGTTCTTGTTGTCTGGGATCTGTGGTGCTCCCGATCTGTGGAGATTAGATTTGGAGAACAAAGCTCACAAGTTAAATTTTTATGTTTGTAATTTGTCAATCACGATGGATTTTTAGATTGGAATTTTATCATGTAAAAAAATAAAAAATAAAATCACAAATTCTACTCATTAAATGTGCGTCCGTGATATTGGCAGTGACGAAATTACTTGGGTGAGAGGGAACGAAGAAATAGCCATACCAAATTTGTCTGCAGTTACTAATAGACAGATCAGACCCTAACCACAAACCCCAACCCGCCAAGCACATTTTATCAGTCAATTAAAATTTTGAACCAATTAATTATTTATTTAATATGATATTAAATATTTAATAATTAAATAATTAAAAATTTAAATTTTTATTTATTGGTACATATATAATATATTTTACATTCATATGTACGTATTAATATTTATTTAAAAAAATATTAAAAAAAACATTGAATTATCATAATGTTGATTTTAAAGTTCAAAAATTATAAACTCTACGCAATTTATTTTAAATTAATAAATTATTTTAATAAAAAATTAAAATAATAAATATTTATAAAATTTGCTCTTAATAAAAATTTTGCCAGTTATTAATATACGTGGGCCAAGTCCGAAACACCCAAAGCGGTTGGGCTCGTATTGTCCTTTAGCCGTGATTCAGCCACTCTCTCTTCAAATCATCGGATTCTGAATTTGATTTTTTTCTTTCATCTCCAACCCCAGATAAAATGGTGCGCAAAGGTTTCCAAGAAGCCAAAACAGGTAAGTGTTCGAAAAGTAGGAATTATTGTATAACAAACAAAAAGTGCCTTGTAACTGTTCGATGAAATGCTTGAAGAGATTTATGTTCTTGTTTCTCAGGTATTGAATATCTAAAAAGTGTGAATTACGACAAGTACCTAAGGAAAATAGGACTTGGGAGAGAAGACTACCACTTCTGGAAGCAAGTGGGGAAGGCACTGCTTTGCACCTATGCTATCATTGGGTTTGCGTGGGTGTATAACGAAACGTCGCCGCTTGGGTGGTGGACGCTGATGCCGAAACCGAAGGAGGAGAGAGAGCTTGCCCATATGTACGAGAGGCGACAGTTTCCGTACCCAGGTGATGCTGAAGCAATGGAAGAGTTTGTGGCCAAGGGTGGAATGGTTGGCACCGCAATTGCTCCCAAAGGGGTTCTGCAAACGGACAGGGATTCCGTTGATTATCAGGAACGTTTGCAGAAGGATAAGTTCGAGCAGGAAGCTCTCAAGCTCTGGCTCAGGATGAGGAATGAAGTCATTCAGGAGATGCAGGACAAAGGGTATGACGTTGAATGAACACATTTTACCAAATTGCTTCATGTTTAACGCACTATCAGCACGCTGTTTATCACTATTTGTTCATAGTGATTGATATCGTTGTCATGTTTTATGCTTGTTTGATGACAATAATAAGTACCATCGAGAATTGTTGTTTCAATTCACATATCTCTTGATTGATTTGCAAAAGAAATTAGACTTAAAAAATAATTTATAGATTAGATTTATTTTTTTACACGGTTGAAAGATTTTGTTCTTTTAATGTTGTCCTCTCTACTTGCTGCTATGAACATTGTAGTGAGTAGGTCTATACACAGTATTATTATTACATAGGCAGTAAAAGTACATACGTGTATAATGTAGCCTCTGCAAACAACTGCTGGCCAATCGTGTTTTCTGGCACAAAATGGGGTTTTGGTTGCGGTAATTGTTCTATTAAATTGATTTTGGGGAAAATTATACGAGGAATACAATCTTTTCGTTGGCTTTGCTCTGCTTAAGTTTTCAATATTATGGATGCAAATACTCTGAGGTAAGGATCCATAGAAAAGCACGTGTAAATCAGCCTGATGCAAGGCATTTGAAATTATTGGTCGAGAACAAAGCTCACATGTTTGTAATTTGTCTTATTATGTTCATTTTAAGTCCCCAGTTTTCTTTTTGCCAAATTTTCTCGGTATCTCTATTCCATTTAAAAGGAACTGTCATGTATGTGTTATAAGAACAAGCAAAATCACAAATCCTACTCATTAAATGTTACCGGATCAACGTTGGCAGTGACGTAATTACATGGGTGGGAATGAAGAAATAGCCATTCCAAATTTGTCTGCAGTTACTAATAGACAGATCAGACTCTAACGACGGACACCAATCCACAAAGCAGATTTCATCAGTAAAATAGTATTTTCAACTGCGTTCCAAGAAAATCGTATCAACATCATAATTTTGGTGTCACCTAATCATTACAAACCGCATCAGACTACAACGTATCCTACAAAATTGCGTCTCTAACATTAGTGACGATAAACAATGCCAATAAACAACGAGATGGTGATTAAATGAAGACATGAGGTGCCGGAAAAGGGGAAAACAAAATCAAATGCAAACAAATTATACATCTACATACCAAACAGACAGTGCGAGTCTCCACAGTCAGTCGTCTGGACATTCTTCAAAGAATAATTCTTTAGCTGCGATCTCACTGGGGCAGGAAGGACCCATAATTATCTGACAGTCGAACCTTTCTCAAGTTGTTTGGATCAGAACAAGCAAAAAATTTGGTATAGTCGTCAGCCGAATGGTGAAGGAACAGGCCCTGAGAGTGCGTCAGATCTTTTAATGCTGCCCATACCACAGATGATACATCCAGGTGTCGAGAGAGCTGAAAACTTGGCCCCACAGAGATCACAAACATCATATCCAATGGTTGACAGACGGCTGAGTGTGGCAGCACAGAACTGGGAAGGATCTTCCAAAGGATCAATGGACTTATTGGCTGAACCCCTCTGAACACACATGTCAGTCAGGCTTCTCAACTCATCCTGTTTACTTGGTGGAGCTTTGGAGAGAAGAAGCTCAAGCATCTGTTTAGAATAAGCAAAATTTTGCACTTCCATGTTTCGTTTAATAGCAGTTCGGATACAATTTATTCGGTGCTTTGCTAGAAGAGGCAAAGATGCCAGATGTCGTGATAGTCTTGCCATCTCATCTTTCGCACTTAGTGCACTTGGGCCTTGCACTTTCTGCAACCGTGAAATTTCCTGTCCACATTATTTCAAAGCATTAATCTGGCTGAAGATATAACAGTTAAAGCATGACAAGTACTCATGGCAATACACATCCTACTCAAAGTACATTGTCTAAAAAGGGATCAAGTAGTCAAAAAGAGAAAAGGCCAAATTTAGGTAGACCGAATCTCAAGTTCTTTTAATGTGCTTTAGCAAATTTACAGCAATGCAAATTTTGGTTCAATTAGAATTAAGACACAGCCAAATTGGAGTTCTGTGAAATTTTGTCTTTTATCTCAACAAGCCTGGGTTCTATGCTAAATGTGTTTTGGCCAGTTCGACCAGAGAAACTCTTTATTTCTGCAGATTTCTTGCCTTCAAGATCAAAACATACTGCCCCAACATTATGAAGGGTTTTGCTAATAGTCATAGTTACCTGAAGCAGAGTAACAGCTATCTTATACTGAGCACAGATGGTAGCTTGGGCTTTAATATCAGCTCCACGCGAATTATCTTTAGCCAGTGCAAGGAATGCTTCATCAAAACAGGATAATGCATCAGGTAGTTGATTCTGTTCAAGATGAGCGAGTCCAGTCTTGAAACACACTGAAGCAGCTGCACCTCGAGGAACCTATTACGAAGGAAGCCACAAAAAGGAAAAAGAAAATGGAATACGATAAGCCAGATATTAAAATATATAAGTCAAAGGTTTATAATAAAAATATACACACATATATAACACCAAGATAACTGCATGGCAGAGGTTGCTATATTAATAGCGTTGAAGCATTAAACCTCTTAAAGAAGAGGTTTGCACACTTAAGAATGGAAAATATTATGTGTAACATAAATGCTAGTTTACCCCTAAAATTAGCTAAAGCTTGGTAGGTTCCTCAGGAAGAACAAGAGAAATATGACAAGACATGAAAAGGAGTATTTAACGAAATAGTGGTTCACCTGCCCAGGCCGTACAGACAATGGTGGAGAAGTCGGACGGGCAGCAGCTTTTCCTGAATCTGAAACTCCAAGAACACTGAGATCAAGAGGTTGTGTGGAAAGTGGGACTTGGGGAGCCTGAACCTGAGGCTGTGGGATAGGTGCTTGACTGGATGCCTGTGGTGGGACACCGCCATCAGGAAGTCCAATGGACTCAAGTGGTACGGCTTGTTGCTGAGCTTGCGGCGGAACACCCCCATCAGGAAAACCCATATCAGATGCAGAAGCACCAACAGGATTAGGATTAACCTTGTTACTCTCAACTCCTCGAGAAGCTTGATCCAGTTTAGCAAGATACAATCCCGGAGGAGGCAGAGCTGCTGCAACTTGTAAGGATGGTATTGTATTTTGGAAGAAGTCCTCTGGGATAGGCCCAACTGTCATTCCAACACCAATGGGTGCAGAAGTTGGTTGTGGTGCTGGTGCAGATTGTGTCAACGAATCAGTACCAAACAAATCAGAAGGTGCAGAAACCATGGCAGCAGCAGCTGTGGTGGTAGCAGGGGGAGGTTGGGACAATATTTGGCCAAGGTCCTGAGAGCCAGTTAATGACTTCGTTCTCATGGGTGGGCCAAATCCCTCGCCAAGTTTGAACTGTTTTGTGGCTTCTTTGATCTTATTGACATCCACTGTAGCAGATGAAACTGGCTTGTCTCGTATCCTAATCTGTAGTCTTTTAGTTTTAGATGTTCCTTCCTCATCACTGCTGCTACCATCTGCAGCAGCACCATACATTGTCTTCTTGAACTCTTCTTCTGCTTTGGCTTGTTCATCAGCACCTGATGAACTGGCATTTGGTTTGGTAAGAACTTCCAGACCCATCAAGGAACCACCCTTCAATTCACCATCAGGCTGTCCCTTCAACTTACTAGCCAGGGATTTATCTATGGAGTTCTGAAGTCCATTTGGCTTATCCTCTCCTGAAGGGATAAAAGCTTTGACCAAACTATCTTCCCTTACCTCCACAATATTGCCTCTCCCTTTAATTGAACCAAGGTAAACTCCAATGTGATCTGTAATAATGGCTGGAATGGTACCATCATCAGTCTTCATATATGGCATGACTTCTGCAGCCAGCTCCCATTGAGGTATGCTCTTCAAACTAGAAGGAGTTTTAATTTCCCAGTTTCCACCACCCCATTCAGGCCCTTTAGGAACCATGCTCTCAGCAGCAAAGTTGGCAAAAATGCCTTGTGTCCATCCAGTAGAGCGAACTCTTAAAATCCTTTCACAATATCGCCGCAGCTCAGGATCCCCACTTTCTTCTTCTAGTTTCTGAGCAAGTCGTCGCATAGCACTGGGGTTGAGATGACATATAAACAAATCGAGCATGCTTTCATAGTCTGCTATAACTTCAAAAGTTTCTTTGGCACTATCAAACTGACCATACCTTGTAAAGGAGAAAAAAAGAAAGAAAGAAAGAGATGTTTAACATCAAAACTCCACGAAAGGAGATACCATCACTCCTTAAATTAAAATAAAAATTAACACAGGACCATTGGAACAATAAACCACAACTTACAAATCATCAATGTTCAATAATTCCATATCATTAAGATAGCAGGTATTATTTAAAAAACATATGCAGCACTAAAGTTGAAGACAAACCATATATATGAAACACACTCATTGTGGTAAAGTCTGATGAAAAGAATATCTACAGTTTGACAACTAAATACATAGGTGCAGAAATGAATGTCAGTCTGTCAGTAAGTTTAACGCATTTGTCATTTCATTGATAGTCCTCCATTAGATGGGAACAAATGTAATGAATCCTCTGTATATGTTTATCTGCTTACTTGATACAAGCATATCCCAACTGACGGAACCGGTGGAACAAATGAGATGTTGGAGGACACTTTGGATAATCTCTAGAACGCAAGAATTCATCCTTCAGAACAGATAAAGCAGTAGAAAAACGGAGAGCTTTGATAGCATAAACACATCGCAACACCTAAGTTTGTCAAAAAAAATATCAACAAAGGTGTATGATGGAAGACAAAATATGTAAAACAACTAATTAGCTTTCACTCACCTGAGTGAACTGTGGCCCAGCTTGGGATAATGATACTGCAAGATCTCCACATACAGGAGGACCTCTAGCAAGTATATCAAGAGATCTCGGAGTGATGCGCAAGCTGTCAAACCTTCAATCCGATAACAAATAAAGAATGTCAGATGTCACAATCTTCATGAGCGGCTCCACTTTGACAGGGCAAAAACATAGGAGAAAATAGATTCATAGATCGTTTCATATATGTGATATTATGTGCATAAACTGGGTTAGTAAACCTTGATGTTATTTGGTACAGAATTTCGGACAGGTCAAGTTTCTGCTCAAAAGTCCCTTGCATTGTGGCAAATCCAATGAGCAAAGGTTCGAGGAGACCCACAAGACAGCTTCTAATTTCAACCCCCCTTCTCTGTCTGGGATTGATATCCGTAGGGTTAGCAAACAACAGTCGATCATTCAAAGCACCTACTAGAACTGCATAGAAACAGTTCATCTCAGTAGACAAGAAAATAAATGGTGTTAAGCAGGGTCTCAATTTATGGCATCCAAACAAGCAAATAGCAGTAGAAACAGTTAATTGCCAAAAAAGAAATTGCTAAACCACATAAATAATGAATATGACAGCAAAAAGGACAATAATTCAAGACAAGATTAGCTGTATACCTGCATAAGGCATGCTGATAGAAAGAATGGTCCTCACAATCCCATCCCAGCCAAGCATGCTAACTGCAGTGGCAGTAGAAAAAAGAAGGGCAGGCCCAACCCATAGAAGGGATTTAAAGTGCACATAAGTTAAGTGTTCAAACAAATTAATCAACCTCAATCACACCGATAGATTCAAAAAAATAATAACGAAAAAAACTGTCAGCCAAAAATTTTGTTAGGATATTGAAGGCATCCCTATATCAAACTTTGCGGAACTGCTTGCAAGTATATCAAGATCTGCAGATACCATGAGCACCCGTTGAGTGGTTAATATACCTGCAACATAACCTCGAAGAGTTTCCTGCCATTGCACCTACAGATTCAAAAAAAGGGCATGTTTTCAGGTACCAAAGTCAATGTATCGACAATTCTCTAGGCCACAGAATAGGTTTCAATCATACAAAATCAAATGCTCATAATAAGTGGAAATGCTTCACCATCATGCATTCTCCTTTACCTAGTATGAGGGTGTAACAGTTTCTCCCAAACTCTGTTTGAGATTTACCTGAATGATGGTGTTGTAGAACTCTTCGAAGTAAAACATACATGTTTTGCTTATCTGACTAACCTGATTTTTTGGATAACTTGGACAGAAAGAAATCGAAGGAATTCAGACAGGTGCTTAACTTCTATGACCTTTTCAGAAGTCTTCTGCTTGGAATGGACAAGATGCCGTCTACTAGAACATCTTCACATTTTGTGAATTCATTAATGAAATCCAAAATGAGGTTTTCTTTTGCCATAGTTTTTATATTCTCAGTGTACAGGAGGCGATTTCCCTCTCTAGGCTTTGATTTCAATAAACAATACTTCATTACTTGCAAACGCATTAACATTATGTCTAGTCTATTTTGCCACAAGCAATGTGTGCCAAACACGAACATGCATAGCCAGGCTACTATGTTAAAGACATCATACTGCTTTACAAACATGCAATTCTAGAGGTGGTTTCGCTATATACGGTATCAGGGGTCTTTTAAGAAACCTAAAACAATTGACCAACAACATTTTGAGGCTTCACTTCAGAGAGGACCCATTTCACCCTGACACTCTGAGATGAGGAAATGGAGCAACAGGTCAAATGCTATACTTTCTTGAGATCTATTATGTACCTGGAGTACAATCTCATTCACTTTCAACTTGATTGACTTCTTCCCTTCAGTTTTGGTTGACAAGTAATGACCATCTGACCCTGAAAGTCGGTACCCTTGCACCAATTTTGCACAACCAATCTGGCTTCCATTAGAAGCAAACATCAAAGTTGACTCTGAAACACACAAAGACTCCAATCAACATGATGTAACATTAATAAATGATAAAAACAACATCTAGGGTCTAATTTCCTCAAGCACCTAGTGGAGTAGTAAAGATACGATCAACTTCGCTTTCAAACATAAACTGTATAGGACCCCGAAGCATGCTGGCATTTGTTTCTGCAGATTGAGTTTCTTCAAGCAATAAATTCTTCTCACCACCTTCTTTTGAAGCTCCTCCTGGCAGGATGTACAGAGCTAGTCCAGTCCTGTCTTCATCAAGAGTTGCAAACTGATTTTCATTGGGCCCAATAAATGCTGCATCACAACCTGAAAAATTTGAAGGACACAAGGAATAATTTAATGATTTCTTACTCTTATATGCACACAATTAGTTGGAAATATTAGTAACTAAACCACACTGAATAGACATCTGTACCTTTGACTGTAGTCCCTTTATTGTTTGTTGGCTGGGATTCAGTATTTTCCCAATAAAAGATAACTTCATTCGTAGAACCACTGAATTCATAAACAACAAGAAATAGATGCTGTTTTCTACTGTAAACAATGCGCTTCGAATGGTATTCCACATTTCCAGGAATCTGAAAGCAAAACTTCAAATTTAGTAGGGAAATGATTTGCTGCAAAAGTAAAAGTAGCATGCAGAAGAAAGGAAAATGAGAGCAAATAAAATACAGAAAGAAAGACTGTTTTCTTTCTCTTTAGGAGAAAATGCAGGCAAAGGAATATGGTTTGAGATTAACCTCATAAGCCCACAAAGTAGGAGGAAAGAGGATGGAAGATTGTTAAGATTAATGTTTGACCCACTCATATGTACTTTTATCACTTCAAATTTCTCTTTCATTGAATTTTCATTCCTTCTTTTAAGAAAGAAACAAAACTACTATCCATCACATCTTTTGTCTTCACATTTCTTTCCTCCTGTTTTTCCTTTCTCCCAAACTTTTTCCCCCAATCATAGGGTACAAGCACCACCAAAATAATATTCGTTCCAAAATTCATTGTATTACCGATGTATAAAGTTTCTTGTAAATATTATCTGCTCCGGAACAAAGATTATGTGCCATGAGATTCACGCCATCAATGTAGAAAGCCCTAACAGGATAATGAAGTACTCGGTTTTCCTTGTTGAAGAAATTCAGCTCCAAATGGAAGGGCTGCAAAGAAAAGACAGATGCATGATGAGGAAACGGAAAGTTGGAGTCTGCACAAATAATTAACTTAGTTACCTGGCAAACAGGAACGTCTTTTAAATGATGCTTAGTGTCCAAAATAGTGACAAGAGGCAACCGCGATATTGGTGCACTTTTGGCATGGCCTTCCATGAAATGCTGTGAAGTCATGATAAGTACATGGATTAACAATGCATCATATTAAATAAATAAATGCAAAATTGTTGCTCAAGTTGAGATATGCATGCACATGTTGATAGAATAAACAAAAAGATTACAATATTGATATAAATCTAATTCAATTTGGTAAATGAAATTCTTGACTGATTGACTTTTCTTAAACCTGTAGTTTCAATCA
>STGP01030171.1:0-10774 GCA_004918865.1 Caryocar brasiliense
GCATTTCGAAAGGCAAGCTCGTCTCCGGAGCCCCAAATGACTCGAGCCTGTCCTCTTCAGTCCAAGCTTTTGCCAATCCGTTCTGGATCGAGATGCTGGTGATCGCCAAGAGATCCCTCACAAATTCAAGAAGAATGCCCGAATTGTTCGGTATTCGCTTCGGTGCTGTCCTCGTCACGGCCATAATCCTGGCCACCATCTTCTGGCACCTTGATGACTCCCCTCGCGGCGCCCAAGAACGTTTAGGCTTCATGGCTTTCGCCATGTCCACAACTTACTACACTTGTGCGGAATCCATCCCTGCATTCCTCCAGGAACGCTACATTTTCATGAGAGAGACCGCTTACAACGCGTATCGTAGATCCTCCTACGTCCTGGCACACTCCATCATCTCAATTCCGACCTTGATCGTTCTCTCCTTCGCATTTGCTGTGACCACATATTGGGCAGTTGGCCTTTCGGGGGGATTTCCCGGGTTCCTCTTCTTTTTCTTCACGGTCCTGTCAGCTTTCTGGGCCGGAAGCTCCTTCGTGACATTTCTCTCAGGACTCGTCTCCCATGTCATGCTTGGATTCACGGTTGTCGTTGCCATCTTAGCCTACTTCCTCCTCTTCAGCGGCTTCTTCATCTCTCGCGATCAAATCCCTCCTTACTGGATTTGGTTTCACTACATTTCGCTGGTGAAGTATCCGTACGAAGGCGCTCTGCAAAACGAGTTCGGAGACCCGACCAAGTGCTATGTCAGGGGTGTCCAGATGTTCGACAACTCGCCACTTGGCGCGGCGCCGTTGGCCGTGAAACAGCAGCTGCTGGAAAGCATCAGCAGCAGTTTAGGCATGAACATTACGAGCAGCACTTGTGTGGTTACAGGAGTGGATATACTGAAGCAGCAAGGTGTGACGGACATAAGCAAGTGGAATTGCCTGTGGATCACTGTTGCTTGGGGATTCTTTTTCAGGATCCTGTTTTACTTTACTTTGTTGTTTGGAAGCAAGAATAAGAGGAGGTAACTCATTCAATAAAATAACGAAAACAAAAATTGTTGATCTCTTGTTGGGGTCTGAGTTTGATTAACAAAAATGGAGCTACCAGAAAATGGGGATGGCGAGGGGTTTCCACTTTAATTAATTACGTAACTGCTATTTCTGTTCTGCTTTCTTTTCATGAGTTTGAGCATGGGTTTTCTGAATTGTGTATTTTTCTGGCAATTGTTTCTTAATTCTCAAGGCAGATATAACAAAGCGTTTACAAATTATTTTGTTTGGAAAAAATTCAATACGAGTGTTGATAAAATTAAAATAAGGGAAAGAGATTTTATGATTGAATATTTTATAAAATTTATTAATAATAATAATTAAATATAGATAAAGTAGATAAATAAATAAAGTGGATAATATGAATAAAAAAATATTTTAAAAAATATTTTTAATATTTAAAAATTATAGATATTTGAAACTTAAATCAATAAGAAAGAGCTTTAGTTAGAAATAGAATAAAATATTAACAGTCAAAATTTAATACTATAAAAGAGAGTTTTAGATAAAACAGACTAAAACTGATAGTATCAATATAAATATTTCAAATAATAATATTAAAATAAAATACTATAAGAGAGGAAGCTTTAAACGGAGATAAAATTAAATTGACAACACTATAAATATTCCAGACGCTAATGTTATAACGACAACGTTACAAAAAATTAATGATAAAATACAATATTTAAGAACTTGAAAAAAGAAAAAAAAGAGTTGAAAATTTTTGCTTCGCTTCTATTTTATTGAAAAAAATTTTTTAGTGAGAAAAGCCTACAACCCTTATCAAAGTTTTTGAAATTGTACCTAAATGAGAATAATAATAATTAAATATAAATAAAATAAATAATACAGATAAAAGAAATATTTTAACACACTCTGATTCAAATTCTCATATGACAAAATTAACTATCTAACTCACTTCTTATTGAGTTCGTGAATTAACTTGTAACTAGATTTTGAGATATTAGGTTAAGAACCTTACATATTTTTACAATATGTGGGAATTGGGTTTTATTATGTAGTTGTTATTAATTTTTTTTACCTTAAAATTTATTTTTTAATTATAAAATTTTTTAAAAAATTAAATTTATTATAATCATCATTATAATAATTTTAAGAATTAATTGAGAGCGAATGATCGAATGTGAGAGAAATATAGCAACATCATATTATTTGAAGAGAAAATTTAAAATCCCATTTTCATATTATCTCAACTAAAATGTATTATACTTGTTTTCTTCTGAAAAATGTGCAAAACAATGTCACGCATAAACAAATTAAAATATGTCCGCATGATAAAAGAAATTAACAAAATGGATGCAACATAAATAAAAATAAGGAGATTATAAAATTTTTTATCAGAATTAATGAAATAGATAATTTAATTTATTTTTTTAAAATAAATAATATGGTTGGATCAATGTTAATTTCGTTGAAAAAAGTATAAAAATTATTGATATATGAACTAAATTATTTTGTTCATATACTTAATGGAAGAAATTACTTTATTTTTTTATTCAAAAATTAAATTATTTTCCTTACTAATTATTTTGTAACGGCTTAAAAGAATTTACGCTTAAATTTTAATAAGTGATGTCGATGTTTTCGGTTGGGCTTGGGGAGGCTTTTCGCGGAGTCGGTCAATCAATTTTTCTCGTCTAACGCTAGCCATTGGATTAACACAAACGCATCCTGGCCGTCGAAACCCCAGGCCCTCTTCACTCTTTTCAGGATACATCGATAAAAAGCCGTCGGTTTTATGATTTTTATCTTTTCGTATACTGGAGACGGAGACCTAGGTTTAGCCCAAAATTGGGGATTTTATCGCTCAAAGGTACGGGCTTTATACAATAATTAGGGTTTCTTTTCTTCGTTTCTATTGCAGTCCCAATTTTTGCTTGGGACTTTTGGGCTTCTTTATAGAAGATTAGATTATTGTTTCTCGAAGATTGATTCGTCTTATTATCATCGTTGTTTGATGTTTTCTTGAAGAAAGTTCATAGCTTTTCGCTGTTTTTTAATGGAAATTTGGCTGCGTAGAATAAGTAGCGCGGATCTTTGAGACGTGATAGATCTGGTTGCTTGTCTTGTGTATTCTCTGTCTTGATTAGGGTTTTTTGGGGAAAGAGTTTTATTTCTCCCTTTTGGAAATGTTAGAATGCCTGGAATTAGAGAACTAGGAGACAGTTTTGGAAATTTTCGACGTAAAACATTTTTTTTAGTTTTTTTTTTCCTAATGACGATGTTTGTTTCGGAATTGGGATTCATTAAGGACCTTGCAAAGATTTGAATTTTGGTATGTTCGTTTGTCTGTCATTCAGGCAATGTGAGCACATATCTATAGCCGTGCACAGTTATTTACTGTGAAACTAAAGGGGCATGCCGGCTGCAGCTTCACTTTGCTGATGTATTCTTAAACTTTGATAGAACGTTTTTCTTTGTTGCAGCTTTCAAAATGCCGCGTTATGATGATCGGTATACTAATACTCGCCTTTATGTTGGTCACCTGGCCTCCCGGACGAGATCACGGGACCTTGAACACCTTTTCAGCAAATATGGGAGGTAATTTTTCTAGTCTTTGATTTTAATCCGTTCAGAACAGTACCTGGTATCCGCATTTCAATGAAATGCTCTTTGAGCGCTGATACCTTCAAAGCTCGTCGAAACATTCTTTGCGAATTATTTAGTTTAGCCTTCCCAGGTTTGGTTGAATGATGTTTTTGATGTCAAGAGAAATACATTTAATATCGTCTGCAGCAAGTAATCATACCTACCATTTGTTAATAGTCCCTTGGTTTACGGGTGATTAGTTCTTGGGCACGTGGTTTTTCTGACCACAAATACTTAAGGGACATACAGGTCTTAAGTATCTTAGTGGATTTTTATGACGTTATCTGTTGGGAATTGTGGCCCTAGGTGTCAATTTTTTAACTTGAATGATCTTGTTGAAGGTTTCTGGGCTTTTGCCTAACCTGGAGGTCTATGGTGAGACCGTGAGAGGGTTGCCATGGTGGAATTGGTGGAAATTCTTGCCGTCTTATAGGAGACTTTGGCGATTCTTTCTATTATGTTATTGCGTGTATTTATGGAATTGGCAACAATCTCAAACTGGTGTTTAGTTCGTCTATGAGGGATGAAGTATCATACACTTCCAGTACTTAAGTAATGATGGCCTTACTGTTTGTGGCAACCGTTTCGCAGAGTACGAGATGTGGATATGAAGCGTGACTATGCATTTGTTGTAAGTTTTCCTTTATTCTCATGTTTTTGCCTCGTTGGTTTTAGAGCTTAAAAAATGAGCATTTTTTTTTCTATTTCTCGTGAGATATTTGGCTTATGGATTATGCTGCAAAAATATGGCATTTTTTGTTGCTCTCTTTTCTCACTTTTCTAAACAGGAATTTAGTGATCCCCGAGATGCTGATGATGCAAGATACCATTTGGATGGTAAGGAGTTTGATGGAAGCCGTTTAATTGTTGAATTCGCAAAGGGGGTAAGTCCATGTTCAAATTTCTTTCCTTTTTATTTATCCATGAAATTATGCAATTTCAAGTTATGAGGTCAGAATAGTTTGGTCTGAAAGGAATAATAGAAACAACAGTAACATCTTTTTTTATTACTCATATGGCCTTTTAAACTTTGCCTTCCTTTTTTATGATTCTATTAATCATGTTTCTAATCATGAAAAGCTTAACATTTCATTATGGAAACTTAATTTTTTTTTTCAATTTTTTTTTTATATGGACAGGTACCGCGTGGTTCTCGAGAATATTTGGGTAGAGGGCCCCCTCCGGGCTCAGGTCGCTGCTTTAATTGTGGCATTGATGGCCATTGGGCTCGAGACTGCAAAGCTGGGGATTGGAAGAACAAGTGTTATCGTTGTGGAGAAAGAGGTCATATAGAGAGAAACTGCAAGAACAGTCCAAAGAAACTGACGTAATCTCTCCCCTTCTCTAGAGTTTTAGGACAAGCTGCTTAAACTTGTCATGATGAAGACCTTTTGCCTGCAAATCTTGGTACTGTTAGCACTTCTAATTTCACCAATGTGCTGTGTTGCAGACGTGGACGGAGGAGTTATTCCCGCTCACCAGTTAGATCACGTTCTCCTCGCCGCAGAAGCCGAAGTCCTAGTTACAGCCGAGATCGCAGCTACAGGTTAGTTTAGACATTTCCTTTTTGTGCAACTACATGATTATTCCTTCCCATGGACCACATTTTGCATTTTGTGTTCTTTGATTTCATTGGTTGCATGCTTTCTAACTGCATCTTCTGTTAATGTCAGCCGATCAAGGTCTCCGCCATCCAAGAGAGAGGGAAGTGTTGAGAATGATGGGAGGTCACTTAGCCCCGAGCCAAAAAATGGTCTGCCCTCTAAGGGTAGAAAGCGAAGCCCAACACCTGATGAAGGCAGTCCACGCCCTTCTCCTAAGACTCGGCGAGATGCATCAGAGTTTAGTGGTAGCCCCAGGGGGAGGAGCAGAAGCCCTGAAGGACGGAGCCCTGGAGATGGAAGGTACGAAAGTCCTCAAGTTAATGGCCGTAGCCGCAGTCCCAGTCCTAGAGATGACAGGAGCCCTGTTGATGATGATTATGAGGACAATCGTCGCTCCCCAAGAGGCAGTGAATCACCTTAAAGCTGCAACTTTGTAGAATTGGAAGTGCCTGTCATCAGGGTGACTATGTGATGTTCTTTTACATTTTCCCAAACAATTCATATGCTTTGTTAGTGGGAGATACCTTGAAACTTTTGGATTAAGTATGTTTTGAAATTCTGTTACTAAAACTATTATTATGTGCTGATTGGGTTTTGTATGTTTCGTTAGGTCTTCTTCGTCCGCATTATCAAAGATAATACGCATATATTGGCTGGGTTTGGGAATTTCGTCGACATGAACACGGGGAATTTGTACGTGCGCCTGTTTGAGATGCTTGCCATTTTTCAGTTTTAACTTAAGAGATCCACAGGTTGAGGTCTAATGCGCATTAAAATTTTAATAAGATCAAACTCTCTAAGTCATTATCTAATGTCTAACTTTTCCTAAATTACTAGTCGTTGGCTTATATTATCGCATCAGCTAAAAGGAAAAAACAATTCAGTGAGAGGTTGTTCCAAGGTGGTCATGTCCAGTGAGCGACAATGAAGCAGGTGGGTCAAGAAATCAGCACATTGGTTACTGTCCAAGAAGAGTATGCTTTAATGAAACAAACCCAGTCCCTTCTTATCAAAGCTCTCCAATCGATAACGACACGAGCGCAATGGCGAAACTCAAAAGCAATGCTTTAATTTTTCTCACCGTTCACCATATTTTCACCGCAGTTTGAAGTGGTTATAAAATGATGGGCGCGAGACAATTTTTTCCCCAAAAATTTTTTCCCATTAATTCTTCTCTTGCTAAGCAAACAAGATAAAAATGTTTTTCTTGTTATTTTCACCTCTCATTTTCTTTTCCCACCCATTTTTCACCCCAACCAAACATAGTTTCGGTGTTACTCGGATTCTTAAAACACAAGGATCACTTCTTGGGTTAATTTATGTGCCGAGCATGTTAAAGACAGAGGGGGTGATTTAAGGTGTGTTCTAAGTAGAGAGGAAATGGTTGTGTATATGCGTGTGGAAAGCAATCTGTTTTGCTTTTGCTGGTGGCGTTCCTGATCTTCTAATTGCCATTTCAATTTATAAAATCTTTCTGCCTCAATCGGAAAATATGAATCTTGCGAGTCTTCTGAATAATAGATATAATAGTCCCCACCTGCGAGTCATTTTTTTGGACAAGTTACGGTACTAGATGTGAGCCATACCCAATAAAGACACTGCAAGATTCGAGGTCCTTTCCTGGTAAATATAGCCCTCCAGCTTAATGTTTGTTGATCGTGCGAACATGGATAATTGAAGATCTCTGAAAGGGCCTCAATGAAACTATCTCCGCGGCTTCCTGCTATCTATCCAGCAACCCTCCTTGACCTACGTCAGCTTGTGTCCAACAACCTAATGTGGTTGTGTTGTGGAATGGCATTTCAACACTGTATCAATCAGGCAAAGGAATAGTTCATGTTGACTTGCTCCATTAATTAAGGAGGACAAACTCAGACCAAAAATGAGGGAGATTAGAAATTGGATTGTTCCAAATTCTGGTAAATCTTCAACGTGAATTGAGCATGGAAAGAATCAAAGAGGAACCGGCGCGACAGCAACTTCGTTCTTAGTGACTGGGAAATTACATAAGATGCTCTGGCCGCCAGCCCCTTTTGAGTAAAGATGCCCATCTTTATGCTGCTTTTGGTGCAATAATAGAAGCGATGCTTAAAGTTTCTGGAGGTCGGCAATCCGAATTCAAGTTCAGTCCAAAAAAATCAGAGATCAGAATCGAATCTCGTCACCACATGGACGGTGCTGAATTGGCAGCCTTAGAAATGCATTGCTAAATAGCCAACTCTCCTTTCATCAATTCTGCAAATAGAACTAGCTCATTTCTTTGATCTTCCCACATATAAGAACGTCGGCAGTGACAAGAAAACACTTGCACTGGTGCTGCATTATCGCAAATGATTCTGTGCAACCGATACGAAGAAAGTAGGGCAGGTGAATTGATATCTGCAATGCCTTATTCTAGCATCGAACCGCGAGTTACCGATGATTACCTCAGTCGGTTTGGTGACAGTTACTACATTGCTGGCATGTATGAAGACTGCACTTCTTTATTGGAAGCCTTATGTCATCCTTGTCCAATGTCAGATTCTAGTTCTCCTCTCCAAGAAGATTACTTCCACCATGGCAGGTATTTGCTATGTAGCGAAGGAGTCCATTCTGCAAACAGCCCTTTTGAGGAAAAACAGCTTCCATACAGCGGATGGAGCAGCTCTGATAATGAATATGAATCATGCTTCAGCTTTGGTGTCTGTTGGTATGACAACATTGACAATAATGCATGTGCCGGCGGAGTGGACAAGGCAGAAGAATCTTCCCCAAGTGAAGAACAGAGAGATAGTTACCTTAACCATTATTATGAAAATGCAGAAGACCAAATTTCCAGCGACGATCGTCCTTGGTTTGGCTATGAGTCTCGGTTTGAATGTGGAAGGGAGGAAAATCCCGAATACCCGAGCAGCCAAGAGCCAAGACATGTCACTAACTACGACCGGGATGAGATACGATTTTATGAAGGCATCTTCGGTTACTGGCCTTGCTTGATGCAGAAACACCGTAATGCTTGCTGGTGAATGAAGTTACATAGATGATGATTCATAGTCTTTGGCAAGTGACCAGAGTCAGTGATGACGAAATGAATCTGGATCGAGCTAAAATCATAGTTGTAATTCTGGATCGATTACCTTATTCTTTACATTACCCATGTCTAAGACCTTATTAGTTTCTTTTTAAAAACTAAAAATAAACATTAGCCTTTTTGTTCTCCTGTACTTCTGTTTACTGGCATAGCCATGATTTTCTTAAACCAGTTTCCAGTGTTTCATTATCCAACATCAGAGATATAGCTCAAACAGTTGAGAAATGACCATCAACATTCTCTCTGTTTGATGTTTTGAGTCTCCCAGAACAACATGTACTTACATAAATATTCTTCTTTCTTGTTTCACCTAGCCTGCCAGTTAAGTGCCAGGATAATCATATATGCTCATTCTTCATGATAATTACTCGTCTATTGAACCAAACACAACCCTTCACGATTTTGCTAACTAGATTTCTCTTTTTCTTTACATGTAATCACTGTGAGGAAGAAGAAGATCAATAAATTTTCTTTCCATGGCTGTAAAATTTATGCAAAACTGAGGTGTCTGTACAGATGAGCTTGGCACAAAACTTTAACAAATGATAATTGGGTAACTATCATTTGTTAAAGTATTGTGCCAAGCCCCAACTCATCCTCAATGTCATCCCCTTCTTCAAACAGCTTCAGAAACCGAGCTTGATCTTGTGCCCTCTTCTTTTTCTGCCGGTATTTGTATGCTGCCACTATCCCAAGAATCAGAACAGTTGAAACCAGGGCACCGACCAGGATCACCAAAGCAATATGCATTCCGTTCCCTTTATGCTGTAAACCTGATTCAGAGTTGGAACCTGTAGAGATACCAATAGCACAATGCTTGATATGCATTCTCACATTTTGTATTTTGCAACTGAAAATCTAATGTAGAATAAATTGCAGTCCCAACAATTAAACATGTGCGTAGAAACTCAATGGCACAGGGAGAGCCCTCTTTCTTTGCCACAAGAACGGCCTGAAGAGTGGATTTTACTCTGTTTTCTTTTAAAGCCAGACCAAAAGAGTGGATTTAACTAAACAATCAGTGGGCAATTCACACAAGAACCCTATTTAGGGGCTTTGGTAAAATGATCAAAGGGCACCTACCAGCCTAAAATGAATGCAAATGCATTATCAACGCAACAGCAACCAAAAAAGCTATGTACTTTTCACAAGATCATTCCTGCACCCGACACAATGTGATATCAGAACTACTGGCAAACTCCTAAATTTTGCCAAGGCCACCTGAAGCTCTACCTAGGCAACATATCTTCAATGTTCTCACAACTTCACTCTCCGAAAACAGAATTCACATTCATTGCTATCAAAACCGCGCCCATTCAACGAATTATCTAGGCTTTAATCACCAGTACAAACAATGATTCAAAGATTGGCATTGAAACCCCATATACATACAAGCTATAGAGGCATAAAAATGCAGTTAATGAATCAAAACCAATGACAAGCAATACACTCACCCCCGGACAGAGGCGCGCACTGCAAACACAAAAACGTGGCATCAAGCTCATTCTCCTTGACTCGATTATATCTATACTTGCCATCAGACCGCCTAAAATCAGAAGGACAAAGCTCCCACTCATCAAACACATCGTCCTTCTTCACCGTGTCCTTCTCGTAGAACCCACATCGCTTGCACTTCTTACTTGTAAACTCCGTTAACGGCTAAAATCAATTTAAGAAGCTCTGTTTTAAATTGTCAAGGAAAAAATTTAAAAAAAAAAGATGAAAATTTATCACAAAATTACGGTACCTGCCAAGATTCATCGCCGTTAAAAGTATAGGAGACGTTAACGTCCTTAACGTCAGGCAGTTCCGTCTTGTTCTCTCCTTTACAGTTGAAATAAACCGTCGGCTTCGACTTCAGCCACTCGTGCGTTCTGTAAATTTTCACCGAGTCCAGCGTCACGACCGCCGTCAACGTGAATCCTGTCAATCTCTCTCACTAATCGATCAATCGATCAATCATTTAAAAATTGAATAAAAAGGGAGGCGCAAATCGCGTTCTTAATTACGAAAATACCTGGAAAGAAACAGAGAAAAGTCCAAGAGATCGAGAGCGTGGCGGAAACCCTGGGATTCGGAAGGCGCCGCCGAAACGACATCGCTCGAGGCGAGGGAGGGGAATGCGCGGCACGCGCGTCTCCGCCGGTGTGGTGTTGTACTGTGTTGTGTGTTTGATTGGGAGGAAGGCGAAGGGCAAGGTTTCGGTTCGCGTTTGGGTTTTTGAGAGGTGACGGCAGAGAGCGATGGCGGTTTCGAAGCTTCTTTCAGTTAGTTGGGGAGCTGCTGACCGATTCGCGCTGCGCTTTACTGGACGACAACGTCTGAGCTGCGCGGGAATGCGTAGTACGCGCCATTTTCTGAGTTTTTGCCACCTCAGCAGCAGTAATCGTTGGAAATTGCTTCCGTGACCAACTTGCAAAAATTAATATTAATAGGATTAATATTTAAAATGTTGT
>STGP01030201.1:0-15298 GCA_004918865.1 Caryocar brasiliense
TTTCGCCCCGTCAGTTTCGATTTTTTTTTTTTGGGAATAATCTGCCCGCTGTATCGTTGTTTTTTCATCCTTCCCTTTTTTTGTTGTGTTGTTGTTGTTCTACTGTTCGTGAAATCAGGAAGAAAATGGTGGGAGGAGGAAGCAGGAGGGACGAGGGATCTATGGCTATCAACAACACGAACGTGTTCGCGGCTCTCGGTACTTTGAGGAAGAAGAAGAAGTCCGACAAGGAGCGCTCTGCCGCGTCCGAGAGCGGCAGACAGTCCTCGAGATCGCAGCAGCAGCAGCAGAAGGAGCCCGAGCCAGAGCCGGAGGTGTTCTGGGCTCCGGCCAGGCTCAATTCCAAATCCTGGGCTGACGTGGAGGAGGAGGAGGAGGATGATTATTACGCCACCACAGCGCCGCCTCGGTCTGTCTGGGGTGGCTCCTCCGAGCCGCAGCAGACCGAGGAGAAACCCACCCCTGTTGAGGTGAAACCATGTATTTTTTTGATTTGTGCATATATTTTTATTTAATGTATTCAATGGTCAATTTCGAAGTGAGATAGATTGCATATATGTGGGATCTTTGGCTTTCTTTGATTGGAAGTACATATGTTTATAGCTGGATGTATAGGTGCTAGGGCATTAGAAGACTCTCAATACTTTGTGACTTGTACATTTTCAAGATGAGCACGCGAGAGTCGTAGTGATAATTAGGACAGGTGTGGGTTAGAAGTCTAAGGATGTAAATTGAACTTAAGATGGGGAAAAAGCTGAATTCTTTATTACTTTGGGAGTCTAATTATTAGTAATGACTAATTAGAGAACTGATACATGCAATGGAAGGGTGTAGAGATAAGAACACGAGTCTCCGTTAATTGATCAGAGTGTGGAAGGTTGATGTGTTGTATCAGGGGTCATTTTCTGAAAGGCTGGCCAATGATTTTATAGCACTGAACAGTAATATGTGATAGCCGTTTCCCGTCATACTCTTTTGTTTCAGTGTCTTTGCAAGGTGGTTATCTAGTTTTTTCTCTTTTACTTGCTGCCAAGAGGTGGTCATCTCTTATGTATATTGACGTGTAGTCATTGCTTGCTTCCCTATATGGGATGACAGGAAAGTGAGAGTGAAGAAGATATTTTGGATGAAGGTGATGATGATGTGGATGAGGACCATGACCATGATAATGACAATGAGCCAGAGGTTCCACAACCCGAGCCAGTAGTTAAGAAGCCTGTCCTGCCTGTAGTACCTAAGGAGACAGAAAGGCAGCTTTCAAAAAAAGAAAGGAAGAAGAAGGAACTTGCAGAGCTTGAGGCCCTTCTTGCTGATTTTGGAGTAAACCCGAAAGACAACAATGGTCAGGATGAGTTGCATGGTAATTAAATTACATGCTAAACATGTTTCTATAGTGCTTTTTGGTTGATGGCTTTGTGTAATCTGCCCATTTGTGGATAATTTTAGCTTGGTGTCTGCCTGGGAAGTCTTTTGGTTGATTTAGCTTGGTTCTAAACTAGTACAAGAGCATTTTGGTATCATGTGGACATCGAAAGTTCAAACATTGGCAGCCTGTAAATGGGCTTGAAAAATATGTTTTTGTATGTGGTTTTGTGCATGATCATGAAATGTGCATTTGCTTATCTTAATTTTTTTAATATATTTTTGTTCAATTTATATTTTGATGCAAGAATTGGGGTAAAAAGTGTGGTCTCTTGTTCCTCTGGTTGTATTTTGCACTGTAGAGACAAAAAGTATATGCAAGTCTGGTATTGCTGATGCGCATCCAACTTTGTGGCTGTGCTTGTACTGGTGGATTTTTTTAAGCTTCCTTTAACTTGTATTTGCAGAGGCTGCACAAGAGAGCAAAGATAGAGATACTAATGGAGAGAGCGAAAAGATGGAAAATGCCCCTGGCGACTCCAAAAGTGCAAAGAGGAAGAAAAAGAAGGATAAATCTGCAAAGGAGGTGAAAGATGATGTCAATAATGGGCCAGATGAAGCCTCTGGAGCCGAGCAGGTGGAAGAGGACGCCTCTGCAGTTGATGTTAGAGAGCGGCTAAAGAAGAAGGCTTCCATGAAGAAGAAGAAATCTAGTAAAGAGATGGATGGTGCTGCAAAAGCTGCAGCCCAAGAGGCCGCCGCAAGAAGTGCAAGGCTCGCTGCTGCCAAGAAGAAAGAGAAGGACCATTACAACCAGCAGCCCGTGCGGTAAAGGGCCCTTATTGTTTCCTACATATGAACTCATTGTTCATATACAATGTGAAATAAAGGGTGGGCCTTTAGGCTCTGGTGTCGCGACAAATGAAAATTTAGCTCTTATGGCCATGGACTAAACACAATTTCCACCTTCGGTTTTTGGGTTTTGGGATCTTATTGTTTCTTGGTTGTCATTGGAAAACATAGTTTTGGGAGTTTTGTTCTTGGGTGGTAGTTTTGACTTCAATCCTGTGTATGGTAGTCCAATTGCATGTTATCTTATTTTTTTTAACGTCCTTCTGGTGGATGATGATGAGCTCTATGTGAACTTCCGGAGGAAGGGCTGTGGAAGCTTTGGTGTGGGAGACCAACAACCTAGTAGGATGTTTGCAGCTCTTGCAAGTTGGTTGCAGGTGAGGTTGGATTCCATGGAAGCCCCAATAAAACACACTATATATTAAAGTAACTATGCTGGAGTGGTGTGCATTACAGGCGATGATTTAATTCAAGGCCAGTTGAGTGATAAGACTAGGCTCGCTCTATTTTCTGCTTACGTATCATAAACATACACATCATAATGTTACAGACCAGCCAAATGGGGCTGAGAATTGAGGCCGTGACAATAAGACTGCGTCAAAATCTTGACGGTGCTACGGAAAACTCCATCCTTTCTCGATGAAAACTCCCAGAACAGGAAGAACACATTCCACGTCGAGTCCGACAGTTAATTAGGTATTTGAAGTTTTATTCGTCTGTCGCAATAGATGTCCTGTACTGTCCCATTCATTATTTCCTTCATGAAAACAAATAGCAGGACCCTGTTCGAAAATGGCCAGAAAAATTCAAAAAGAAGAAAAAAGAAAATTTGCGAATCACGTTGTTTTAGTTTACACGGCTGTGAGGTTAAGGCTATTCTGGGCATTACGAAAAATCCAGGGTGGCATTTTCGTCAGACAGTCCCTCAAATCTCTCGCTTGCTCCTTTCCAACCCAAAAAGCCCAAAATACAAAACACCAGATATTGGAACAAGCAAAGGCTGGCAAAAGCAAGCAAGCAGGCAAGCAAGCTTGTCTCTTCCTCTATTCGATTACACGTCTCTCGCTTTCCAATCTTTAAAAGGCTACAACGTTCAATTCGAAACGCGTCTGTCAGGTTTTTAACTTTGTTCTCTGGAAACAGTGGCCGCGATTGGAAATTTCGAGCGTACAGGTATGTTTAACTATCTCCATAACATTTGTTTTTTGTGGGTCTAGAATGCATATTTGTTTTCCAGGGAATGAAATGAAAATGGCGAAAGAATAGACAGTTCTCGATCAGAGTCTGTGGTTTGTAGAGTCTTTTCCTGTCATTGTTTTTGCAGAAAATAAAACAGAGGAGCTGGGGGTTTTTCTTTTTATTATCGTTGAGTTAGTTTCTTAAAATGGCCACTAATCTATATGTCTATTGATTTGATGGCTGGTTAAGGCGATTTTCCTTGTTGCTTTTAGGGGTTGGGATGCTTAAGCTTACTTTAATATCTTGAATTTGTTGAGAGGGGGACTGAGCCGCGGTGTCTTGGTCACCGTCAGATGAGTTGCATAGGGGACGGTGATAATGAGCTTGAAATATCAGTACCCGTTTCTTGGGATTCCACTTCATGGCTCTTTAAGTGGCGGGAACCATGTGAATTCGCTGTGTTTGGGCAGAGGACAGCTGCAGAAAAGGTCTTCTCGCAAATGTATGTGCGCAAAAAAACATAATGATTGGATTGCTCAGGCAATTCGGTTCTCACATTTTTGTGGTAAGAATGTAGAGTTGCTTAGGAATGCCATTGGATTGAGGAATGGGTGGAAGGTGGAGTGCCTGAAAGAGCCTCTTGTGCAAAGCAAGGCTCTTGTACAGTCTCTGCCTCTTTTGTGGAAAGAGGGGTTGCTGTTAGTGAGATGTTCGGTTTTTATGGCTGTGATATCTGGGGTGTGCTTGTTGGTATGGTATGGACAGGCCAAAGCTAAGAGTTACATTGAGGCCAAGCTTTTGCCTTCTGTTTGTTCGGTGCTTAGTGATTATATTCAGCGTGAGATTGATTTTGGCAAGGTTCGACGGGTTTCACCATTAAGCATTACTTTAGAGTCAAGCTCTATTGGGCCTCATTCCGAAGAATTTTCCTGCAGTGAGGTGCCTTCTATGAAGCTTCGAATTCGTCCTTTTGCAAGTTTACGGAGGGGCAAAATTGTTATTGATGCGGAGTTGTCTCATCCAAGTGTTTTGGTTGTGCAAAAGAAGGATTATACTTGGCTAGGGTTGCCCTTTTCTGAAGGGAGTGTACAGAGGCATTTGTCAACTGAAGAAGGCATTGATTATCGTACAAAAACCAGAAGGGCTGCTAGGGAGGAATTAGCTGCTCGATGGGCTAGAGAAAGGGATGATGATGCTCGAGAAGCCGCAGAAAAGGGTTACATTGTGCCAGATAGAGATCCTAGTCTATCGGAAGTTGATCAGGTGACAGATTTTATAAGTTATCAGCCTTTATCATGCACAGATGATAAGGTGCACTGGAGGGACCATCATCGCATCGACTCAGGTCTTGATTATGACATGAAGCATGCTAATTTGGAGAAATCCTTTGGTGTGAAATTCCCTGGTTCAGGTCTTAGTCTCCGGTCTCGGGTGGTCAAAAAATCCAGAAAGCGCAAATTTAAGAGGAAAGCTCATAGAAGTGATATCTCGGAAGTTGCTGTCAATGTCAAAAGACGAATCCTTGAGCGCAGTGCTTCAGTAGCAGTTGCATATTTTCAGGAGATAACCAGCAGGAAGTTTGATGAACCTTCTCAGTCGTCTGCTGGCTGTGATGCTATAAACATTGACAGCCTATGGGTGCCAAGGGAGTCTGACCATAATGAAGATGTATCTATTGCCACCAATGGTAGAGAAAAGCAGCTAACAGTTGACAGTTACAGTGGAAAACATTGTGAAGACTTGGGAATCCAGCCTCTTATATCAAGCAAAATTGTTGATGGTTGCATAGATAGATTCAGTCTTATGCGAGATCCATTTCTTTCAACATTAGGTATACTTAATGAAGTTGGATCATTCAGTGAAACTTACCCTCGTATCAGCAATGGTGTGGGTAGTGCTAAAACCAATGCCATGAACAATAAGGACGTAGTGGTTGATGGTGTAAATGAACATATTGTTCTTGATACATCTGAGATTCAAAGTGGTAATGCTTTCGAAAAGCCTGAGCTTGGGCCTACAATACAAAGGCCAGTCTCCAGTTGGTCACCAAGCTTGAACACTAGCTTACCTTCCTTTTCAAGAAAATTCAGTGAATTATTATCCCATCTTCTTGCTGGTCCTGTCCAAACGGTGAAGTCAGGCATGGCTCCAAAAGTTGAAGACATTGTTGCGGAACTTGTAGATGGCATAGATTTAGTGCAGGCTGAAGGAATTGAGAAGTTGCTTCCTGTTTCACTGGATTCTGTTCATTTCAAAAATGGCACACTGATGCTACTTGCATATGGTGATCAGGAGCCTAGGTGAGAGCAATTCTAATATGTGTGCATTTCTGAATTAGTGGCCAAATGTATGTATTCACACATTTAGTGGCTGAAAGTTGCATTTTTCAAAGTTTTCCTTGCCAAGTGCAATTTTCCTCCTCTTACCATCTGTTGAAAAGTATGTATGAGTTGTCTGGAGGATGAATAGTTTGACCTGCATGCCTTATTGGAGAGTCTTATACAACAAAAGAGAGAACATCAGAATTACATTAGAATTGAAAAAAGGGCCCTCAATGACGAAATGATTTTGAAATCTTCCATGTTCTGTAGAAATATGGATTATTTAGCAAACTTGTAGATACATTGAATACAATTTATCTGCCTTTTCTCTTTAAACACAATGTGAAGAAAAATTGACCGGTAGAGTAACATGAATTCATGGTCTTTTCTTGAACTTCTTTTTATATATTAAACCATTTATGCATTAACTTTAGAATTCGGTATTTTGCTTTTGTGACTAGAGAGATGGAAAACGTCGATGGACATGTGAAGTTTCAAAATCACTATGGCCGAGTGCATGTTCAGCTCAGTGGCAACTGCAAGATGTGGAGATCTGATGCAGCTCCAGAGGATGGTGGTTGGTTGTCTACAGATGTCTTTGTTGACATTCTTGAGCAGACATGGCATGCTAATTTAAAAATTGCCAACCTCTTTGCTCCGGTAAGGTATACAGTTAACATCACATGTGTAGTCCAAATTGCATCTACAGCTTGTGTATTCTGGATTTTTTCTATATGAACTATACTTCACTTTTTTACAGCTTTTTGAAAGAATTCTAGAAATTCCAATTACGTGGTCCAAAGGGAGAGCCAGTGGTGAGGTGCTTATCTAACTTTATTCTTCCCCTAATCATTTTTCATAATATCAAGTATACCTCAAGTTCACACCTCTGAAAAATAATATTGAAGTTGTACTTGTAATATTGATTCATGAATTTATTCTTCTGTCCGAAACTGCTTGTGTTTGATTTTTTGTTGAATACAAGTATGGGGTTTGTGTCTTTGCCGCTGGTATAATCCTTTTAATTGCGCAATGTAACAAGATAGGGAAGTTATTTTCCTTCATATCTCGTCAAAATGCGCAATTTGGGGTGGTTATTAAATTATGAGGAACTGGAAGGGTTCTCTTTGGCTGTAGAGCATTGCCATTATTTGGCCTAACAATGCAGCAAGTCTTTGTCTGGGTGAAATTTTGAGACTAGTTGTATTTACTCCTCCTTTTACAGGTTCACATTTGCATGTCAAGTGGGGAAACATTCCCCAATCTCCATGGACAGCTTGATGTGACAGGATTGGCCTTTCAAATATTTGATGCTCCATCATGGTTCAAAGTATGTTTTCATTCAGATTTTCTTGAAAATGCTCACCTTCTCTCCTCTGGATGGAGATACCTCTTTCAATATATCTAGTATTTTAGTTGCTTACAGACGGTACTAGTTGGCCTATATCATTTTCTTGGGCAGAAGTTCCGAGGCTAAATCTTGTTCTTTTGAAATGGAAACTAATTCTTTTTGGTGTTCTGGAAATATTATGTTGGACCATTTATGCATCTTGTAGGACATTTCTGGAAGTTTATGTTTTCGTGGTCAACGAGTGTTCTTACACAATGCAAGTGGCTGGTTTGGCGACGTTCCTTTAGAAGCTTCTGGAGATTTTGGCATTCATCCAGAAGAAGGAGAATTTCATCTAATGTGTCAGGTATTGTCTCGCTTTGTTGCTTCTGGCTCTGGTGGATAATGGTAACTTGCATCAGTGAATTTTATAAAGCATAAATGCTGACATCTAAGTCAAAAGTAAAATGAGAATCTGACCAATGTGGTGGTACTTTTTGATGGTTGTTTGGACTTTGGAGGGAATTGACTCAGTTGTGGTTATGGTTTTAAAATCTTGGAGGATGAGTCAGATGTGAAAATTCTAAATGCTAATTTAGAGATTTTGTGAACGAATACAGTAATAATTTTGAGGCATGGTACAAAGACGCACTGACACCCATGTGTTTGTTAATGGTTTTAGTTTACAAGTTACCCTCTTCTGAAGAATTGAGTTTTTTTGTTAAATTTTAAAAATGAGATAATGATATCCAACTCTCATTTAGAGCTTACAGTGGGCCATTCATTTAGTGTCACATCAGGAACTTTTCTTAATTGGCCAGTAGGAATTAATGCATGTTCCTGTTATTGTGGCTCCCACAGCTCATGCTACTGAGTCAATACTTAATGTGCCTACCCCATTTGCTTTGAGTTTAAATTCACAAGAATAATGGAGCCATGGCTTTGTTACTTTTTACCGACATCCTGTTATAACTTTTTTCATTGATAGTCTTTTCGTTGGGCTTGTATTTCATTGATAGGTTGTTTGTTATGATTTGACCAATGGGATACTTCTGTTCATTAGCATTTTATATTGCCACTCACTTGTTTAAATTTTCTATTCTTTTATTCAGGTTCCCTATGTTGAAGTCAATTCCCTGATGAAAACTTTCAAAATGAGACCTTTACTATTCCCAGTAAGTTTATTTGGAATTTATTGAACTTATATATGTGACCTTAAATTTCCAAAATCTATTTTTTTGCTCATGCAAGTTTTTCCATTTTTAATTTCTTTTAACATGCTAGATTGCTGGGCTGGTCAGTTCCTCTCTTAATTCTCAATTGATCAATTAATTGGTCTATATTCATACAGTCAACTCCTGCTAGGCTTTGAATTGTTGCATATTCTCGTCTTTGTTGGCTGCAGTTAGCTGGTTCTGTAACTGCTGTATTTAACTGTCAAGGCCCACTGGATGCTCCTATATTTGTGGGAAGTGGTATGGTTTCAAGGAAGATATCTCAGTCTGCTTTAGATGTCCCTGCATCTACTGCGTATGAAGCAATGTTGAAAAATAAAGAGGCTGGCGCTCTAGCAGCATTTGACCGTGTTCCATTTTCCTATGTGTCGGCTAACTTCACGTTTAATACTGATAACTGCGTGAGTTTCTTTAATGGTTGATCACACAGATGCCTAGAATAGATTTATAACTCTTTGATCATTCCAATTAGTTACTAATAATGCAATTTTCTTGTGATAGGTTGCTGACTTGTATGGAATTAGGGCTACCCTTGTGGATGGTGGTGAGATTCGAGGGGCAGGGAATGCATGGGTTTGCCCTGAGGTAAACTCCTTTTACTGCAGCTTACAACTTAGCTGATTTTGTCTCTGTGGACCAGGTGGCTCCATTTCTTAAATCTTGTGACAGCTGTGAACAAATAAACATGTTTTGCCTGCCATATGCTGCCTTTCCTCCCCATAATTTACTTGTATGTACTATAGAGTTTTTGTATTCTGCATTAGTGCCTATTTAATTCTTGCAGTTGGGCTTGACCTTCTGTATTCTATAAGTTCAACGACTTTCTGGCCATGCTGGTTTTGCAGTTATTTTGTAATTTAAAGCATGTACCAGATGGGTGACACTTGTGGGCATGATTTGTGGTGTTATCAGTGTGTGATGAATTGATGATACATTTCATAGTTGCATTTTGAATTTGGTCCTCAATTCTGACAGACACTTCAATGTCACAGGGTGAGGTTGATGAAATGGCAATGGATGTTAATTTGTCTGGAAATTTGTCTTTCGATAAGATTATGCATCGATATATCCCAGGTTATCTTCATCTCATGCCGCTGAAATTAGGGGACCTAACTGGAGAAACAAAACTTTCTGGATCCCTTTTAAGACCGTAAGCTTTATAGGCCATTCCAAATGGTTCATTATCATTTCATTTCATGCCTTTTATGTACCATCAATTGGTTGATGGATTGTTCTTTTGAACATAGGAAGTTTGACATTAGGTGGATTGCACCGAAAGCTGAAGGGTCATTTAGTGATGCTCGAGGATATATCATGATCTCACATGATTACATTACTGTTGATTCTTCATCTGTTGCTTTTGACTTGTTCACAAAAATTCAGACATCTTATCCCCATGAATACTGGATAGACAGAAGAGAGTTTGATGCAAAGAGTGCCATGCCATTTACTGTTGAAGGAGTTGATTTGGATCTACGCATGCGTGGTTTTGAGTTTTTCAGCTTGGTCTCTTCTTATCCTTTTGATTCTCCAAGGCCTACACACTTAAAAGCAACTGGAAAAATCAAATTCCAGGGAAAGGTTCTGAAGCCTTCTAGTCTTGCTAATGATCTAGATCTTGCTTCTGAGAAGAAGATGAAGAATGTCCAAATAGAAGATGCAAAAAGTCTTGTGGGTGATGTTTCAGTGTCAGGTCTCAGACTGAATCAGTTGATGCTGGCACCTCAGCTTCTTGGACAGTTGAGCATTTCACAGGGCCGTATCAAGGTAATGGCCCTTGCTCTTCACTTTTTTCTGGTATTTGAGGAAAGACTTCCAGTCTCCTAAAACAATGTTTCTTGATTGTGTGCATCCTTGTCCCAAATGGCATATATATTATAACAATTACTTTACACAAGGAGCTGGGAAAACCTGAAATGCTTTGTAAATGAGCATATGCCAATCTTGAATTATAGCAACAGGAGCTGCAGTTAATGATTTTCCTTGAAACTATCTGGTGTTAATGTGTAATTTAGGTGAATATTTGGTATATTTAACAGCATGAGAAATCGGAGATCATGGACACACCAAACTCACTTGTTGTGTGCTTAGGTGCTTAACAAAGCAACCTGTATCAAAACCTGATGTTTTTCTGGTCATGCAGTTGGATGCCTCGGGTAGGCCAGATGAAAGCCTTGCAGTGGAGGTTGTTGGGCCATTGCGACCTAGTTATGAGGAGAATTCACAGAATGAAAAACTACTCTCTTTTTCTCTTCAGAAGGGGCAACTAAGAGCTAATGCATGTTTTCGACCACTACATTCTGCTTCCTTGGAGGTATCATGAAGTTGTGGTTCTTTTAAAGATCACATAATTTTTTAATTGTTAGTTTGAGTTTTCTCATCTCTGCTTTATATAATGTATCTATCCTAGAATTTAGTTATTGACATTTCTGCCTTTGCAATGCTCTCTGGTTGTAGATACGTCATTTGCCATTGGATGAACTAGAGTTGGCCTCACTTCGGGGAACAATACAAAGGGTGAGACTTTAGGGCATAATTTGTGATTAAGAATTATCTGCCTTGTGCATCCTCATGATTATGTTATGGCTTAAAGCTGCTTTTGCTTTCTACTCTGCTATCTATGAAGTTTCTCTGTCACATTATATTAATAATTGGTTGTTGGAAATAAGGTGTGGTTGATTTTAATGATGATTGTTCATTTTAGTAGTACTGCAGTAGTCATTTCAGAGTTCAGAATGTTCAGTTGTTAGTTGGTTGTTCAATTTCAGGCTGAAATTCAGCTTAATCTTCAGAAGAGAAGAGGTCATGGTGTGTTATCTGTTCTTCGTCCAAAATTTAGTGGTGTACTTGGTAAAGCCCTGGACGTGGCCGCCAGATGGAGTGGTGATGTTGTGAGTACCTAAACTAGAGTTCCTCTATCATCGGTCTGGGCATTTTAATTCAACTGCACCGGATTCTTTTTAATGATTTGGTTTTTGACCTTTTGTTTTTTGTGGTGATTTGTGAAGTACAATCTTGCGTGCTTAGCTAACAATTCATTATTGAGTTCAAATTACTGCTTCTTAGCCTCCTTTCTAAATATAATCACAAAACCTTGATTTTATTTTTTCTTTTTTGTTTCTTTAGATGGTTGGGGAATTGTTAATCTATGTCATCGGTAGTTCGTCATAGCTGCAAAATAATTCTATCCTCCCTGTGCAACCTTTGGTTTTCAGTTATAGTTTCTGTATAGTTGCAGATTTAGTATATATTTGTCTGTTGTATTTTGTGTTTTTAAAGTCCTCTTGTTTAGATATTATTAAAGATGACATGATTGACTCCCCTTTTGTAAGGGATGATGGGGAGAGGGCGCCTGGGATGGTTACTGGCTGGTCCTTTCATTAAAACTGTGTTATAAACTGTTTTTTACCACATGTGAAAACTGTGTATTGCCCAAGGACAAATAACTACCACATATTTACACAGCTTAAAGTTCAAATACCACCTCAATATGTATAGACTACAGGCTTACATATTATTATTATTATTATTATTATTATAAACAGACAAGTAGATGCCATTCTATTGTTCTTTGTACTACCTTCTCACCGAACAATGTGGTTGATATTTTGCCATGTAATATTGTTAGATAACTGTTGAGAAAACTATTCTGGAACAAATCAATAGCCGTTATGAGCTTCAAGGTGAATATGTGTTACCTGGCACCCGAGACAGAGACCTTGCAGAAAAGGAAAGGGGTGGGTTGATCAAAAGGGCAATGAGTGGACATCTAGGTAGTGTCATATCTTCTATGGGAAGGTGGAGAATGAGACTTGAAGTGCCTCATGCTGAGGTTGCTGAGATGCTACCACTTGCCAGACTTCTTTCTCGCAGCACAGATCCTGCTGTTCGATCTAGATCAAAGGTATAGTGAAGCTGGAATACATCATATTAATCATCTGAAAGTAGCTAAGGAGTATATGCTGCCCATTTGTATTCACTGTTGGATACAGGAAATGCTTCAATTAACTCAATTAGAGGTCCTGACTAGTGTATCTTGTCTTTCAGGACCTTTTCATTCAAAGTCTGCATTCAATAGGGCTGTATCCTGAAAGTTTCCAAGACTTGCTTGAGGTACTTTGTTGATGACAAGGAACATATTAGTCGGTGTCTTCTCGTTGTTGAAATGGTTGGATATTGGTAACTGATGCTGCATAAAATAGTGGGACCAATTTTGTGTTATATATCTTACAGATGTATGAAATTTCAGGTAATACGGGAGCATTATACTCCATCAAATGAAGTTATCCTTGAAGACATAAGTCTTCCAGGTTTAGCTGAACTTAAAGGTCACTGGCATGGCTCTCTTGATGCAAGTGGTGGAGGCAATGGAGACACTATGGTATTTACTTCTGATTTTCTTTTATGGTGATTATAAAAATAGTGTTATTTTCCTGGGTAATTATTTTTCCTTACCTTTTCCTTATCTTATATGAATCTGCCAGGCAGAATTCGACTTTCGTGGAGAGGATTGGGAGTGGGGAACTTACAAAACTCAGCGCGTATTAGCAGGTGGTGCGTATAGTAATGATGATGGTTTACGCCTTGATAGGATCTTTATCCAAAAGGATAATGCCACAATACATGCCGATGGCACTTTGTTAGGGCCAAAAACCAATCTTCATTTTGCTGTTCTTAATTTTCCAGTCAGCTTAGTTCCTACTGTAGTTCAGGTCATTGAATCTTCAGCTTCCGAGACTGTTCATTCTTTGCGGCAACTTTTAGCTCCGATTCGTGGTATATTGCACATGGAAGGAGATCTCAGAGGAAGTCTCCAGAAGCCAGAATGTGACGTGAAAGTAAGGCTCTTAGATGGTGCTATTGGGGGCATTGACCTTGGACGAGCTGAGATTGTTGCTTCCCTGACCTCGACCAGCCGCTTTTTATTCAATGCCAAATTTGAACCAATTGTCCAAAATGGCCATGTACACATACAAGGAAGTGTTCCAGTTACTCTTGCTCAAAATAACTCATCAGAGGAACGGGATGCAGAAATTGATAAAACTGGAGTTACTTGGGTCCCTGGTTGGGTGAAGGAAAGAGGTGGAGTGCCTGCAGAAGAAGTCAGTGAAAAGAAAGCATTTAGAGACAGAAAGGGGGATGGCTGGAATACTCAATTAGCAGAAAGCCTCAAAGTTTTGAATTGGAATTTCTTAGATGTTGGAGAAGTTAGGGTTGATGCTGATATTAAGGATGGTGGAATGATGTTGTTGACAGCTTTATCTCCTTATGCTAATTGGCTTCATGGCAATGCTGACGTTTTGCTTGAGGTGGGTGCAGTTGATTCAGGTTCCTAGTGAGCACTTTTTCTTGTAATTATATATACTCTGAGAATTGGTGTGGTTTTGCGATTTATGGTTTGGGATATAACTTTGTAATGTTTTTGGCGTGTTTTGATTTAAATAGGTCAGAGGTACAGTTGAACAACCTCTGCTTGATGGATTTGCATCATTCCATAGGGCATCTATATCTTCACCAGTACTCCGGAAACCACTCACCAACTTTGGTGGCACAGTTCATGTAAAATCAAATAGGTTATGCATTGCTTCATTGGAGAGTCGGGTTAGCAGAAAGGGAAAGCTATTTGTTAAAGGCAATCTGCCCCTCAGAATAAGTGAGGCATCTTTTGGCGATAAAATTGACTTGAAATGTGAATATCTGGAAGTACGGGCTAAAAATATTCTCAGGTATATCGAATAATTTTTGACACTTACTAGGATCTGTCTGTCATGAGCTTTTGGTATATGTGCCAGGTCTTCTTTCAACATCATGTACTGATGGTTTTTCACTCCAGGACTAATTATGACAAAAAGATAAAGCAAGTTTTTTCACATATGTCATAAATATTTTTTTCTTTTCCTTTTGTTTCTTATTTGTACCTGTCTTTAACATTTTAGCTGTTTTATCTTTACTTTATATATAGCCTGTAAAAAACTTATTCCTTGCTAAAATCAGTGGCCAGGTTGACACTCAGATGCAAATAACTGGTTCTATACTGCAACCAACCATCTCCGGCAATATCAAATTGAGCCATGGAGAAGCCTATCTACCACACGATAAGGGTAATGGGGGTGGTCCTTTTAACAGATTAGCTTCAAATCAGTCCAGACTTCCAGGTGGAGGTGTTAATCAAGCGGTTGCTTCCAGATATATATCTCGGTTTTTTAATTCAGAAAGTGCTGCTTCAGTGACCAAGTTCCCTCAACCCACTGGTAATATATAGGGCCGTAAACGACCCGAGCCGAGTCGAGTTTAGATTTGCTTAAACTTGTTTGTTTATTAACCTAAAAAAAAAAGAATCGTTTACTAAATGAGCCGAGTTTGAGGTTGTTCAAACTTGGCTCGTTTATTAATTGAGCTCTAACAAACGAGCTTCTTAACGGGTTTTTATCGAGCTGAATCATTAACGTTCGATAAATAAATTTATTCATATATATAATATAAATAATTAAAAATTAAAATATTTAAATTTAACTTTATATATCTTTATTTATTAATATTAGTTTAAACTATCAATAAATTTCATATAAATTACTACTTAAAGTAAACGATCCCTTAATGAGCTTTTAATGAATTGTTCACGAGTGTAAACAAGCCGAGCTTGACTTTGTTGAAGCTCGGCTCGTGTAATAAATGAGCTTAAAAATGAGTCTCGAGAATTACTCGTTTACTTAATCAAACGAGTTTTTATTGAGCTGAGCCTCTGAACTTCTATCAAACGCATTGGTTCATTCGCAGCCCTAGTAATATACTAGTCAGTAGTACCCCTACATGAAATATTTCTCCTTTAACTAGATGCACCATACTTTATCATAAATCAAATTTTAGCTATTAGCTTCTGGAACTGGCATGAACAATGATATGTTTATGTTTCAATGCCAACTGTTGAAATATTAGTTTACCTGGAGGGGCCAACTCAGACTTAATGTTGACGTAAAAGACATTTGCTTACAAATGCCTTCTATTAACTCTTAGATTTT
>STGP01030272.1:0-10834 GCA_004918865.1 Caryocar brasiliense
GTTTGGCAGGACAATTCTAGAAAAACAAGTTAAATTGAGGTTGAGAGAATTGTGAGAAGGAAAAGATCATTAAGTGTTATTACATTTAGTGTTCATTGGTTGATCAATTATGTTTTCTTTTTAACTTGTTTGTTTATACTAATTTTTAAAGTTTTTTGTTAATTTATTTTTAATGATAATAATATCTCTTTAATGTATCTCTTAAATAAATTAATCAAATCTTTTTCAAGCGAACCAACCTCATCATTTGTACCAATACCTTAGCTAAATTAGAATTAAAAGATAAGCTTTGCTGCTTTCTATTAGTCTATTTTATGAAGTACAAAAGGCATCAGCGATTATTTGAAAAAAGATTAGGGAATATTATGTACTTCCTTTCCTCTTCTTGGGCATGGTTAATATACTTTTAGAAGCAAAATGGGTAGTTAAAAGAGTTAACTGCCTCTGATTAACTATAGCCATTTTCTTTTTCTTTCTTCTTTTTTTGGATATAAAATCTCAATGATAGTTTTAGTCACCACTCAGGTCATTCAACTGTATTTTGCCCACTGTCGATGACGACTCAGCAACTTTAGATTCTGAAGATGTGGATTTGGTTGCAAGCCCGGCATTTAATTGGTTTTGCAAGTCCCGTTTCTTTATTGACTGCATTCCAGTAGATGCACTTCATTCCTTCTTCAATCTGCTATTGTTATAAATATGTGAGGGTGCAGAAAGTAGTAGCATGCGTATCACGTATTCCCTTTTGTTATGCAATCATGCATAATATCATCTGCCATATCTCTGAAATTGTTTGGAATTAGACTGGTAAATTCTTTCCAACAGCTAGTGGGAGGAGCTCAGAAAAAGTAACGGAGGACACTGCTAATGACACACCGAACAAAGATGATCCTCCGTACGATGAAAAGATGTACGACCAGGCAGACCCAAATGCAATTCCAGAGCTTTCAGAGCGCCGAAAGGCTCTTTTTGATCCATTGGAACCTGTAAATGTCAATGGCAAAAGACCATCGGCCGAATCCTTGCTTCCTCCCCCTGATTTTGATTCTGCAAGCTATCCCAAGGGGTGGTTGATTGGAAAGAAGCGAAAGCTTGTTAACGTGGATGTAGTGGAGAGCATGAGGAGGATTGCCATACAAGAAATGAACAGAAAGGTAATGGTTCCTTCATCTAACGTCTCCGTCACATCATTTGTGTAACTGTGTGCAGAATAAACTCCTATTTGATCATTCTGGCAGGACCGGGAAATTGATGGTCTAAATGAGCAGTTGGAAGAGGATGCACGGTGTCTGGAACATCTGCAACTCCAGCTTCTGCAAGAAAGGAGTAAACGTACCGAGGTAGAGAGGGAAAATGCTATGTTGCAAGAGCAGGTGTCCATGCTAATGAACATGCTGCAGGAAAATGACTCCATGGGTGATGAAGCTGCTGGTGATGAAGGCCCCGATGAGCCCTAAAATTGTTATCTGATTGTTTATTCTTTTGAAGGTTTGTCTGAGAAGTTAGGAAAATCATACATGAATATTTACAAAGTCTTTGTAATTGGTGGTAGCTTTGTGTGCGCTTGTTTATATCCAATTTAAAGTGTAACATCTAGCAATTTGTTCATATGTTATGCCTGTTGCTGACAATACTTAATGCCTCAATAATGTGTAAACAAAAACAAATATTTTGTTTGGCTGAACAGTGACTTTTTTATTAAAATTTTTTCTTTTAGCTATAACACTCCTAAAAAGCTAATTTAAGAGAAAAAGTCAGCAAATAAGTAAATAACAAACAAAAATTTTTCTATAACATGTTAGCATTTCTATTATTGTCTTTCTACTTCTGTGGACGCTACTGATGTATTAAATCCAAGCGAATTAATAATTTAATTCATAAATGATAAGCAACAGTCGTGAA
Organism: Caryocar brasiliense; assembly: GCA_004918865.1. Classification (NCBI taxonomy): domain Eukaryota; kingdom Viridiplantae; phylum Streptophyta; class Magnoliopsida; order Malpighiales; family Caryocaraceae; genus Caryocar; species Caryocar brasiliense. The sequence goes on from STGP01030272.1 coordinate 1,903, forward strand.
GATGTGACCTCCATATGTACAAGGCTGTATGGAAAATATGCTACATTTTAACACACTAAAGAGACCAGGTTTCATATGAACTGCCAGCATTGAAATACACCACCACAGGCACCAAACAACGGACACAACAAGAGAAGATGGCACTGTGAAAGCACAAAAATTCAAAGTACTAAGTACACCAGTTCCCATATGCACATGCGGGGATATTTTATCAAGGAAATCTAAATATCAAAGCATGGCAAGTTACAGAAACAACCTGACAAGTATGAGATCCATAGTGAAGATCAGTTGAGCATCTAGTGAACTCTTACTAGACTTGGACTAGATATTGTACAAAAATTGTGGGAGAGAAGCAATCCTTGGAAGATTAAGAAGAAGCTCTCCAACTGAGTCGTTCCTTGACATGGCTGGTAATTGCTTGCAGCCAGTGGTTATGTTCTGCTCACCCTTTGATGCTGAACTCTCATCTGTAAGTTTATTTTGACATGCTGATCCAGTGCTGGAATCAGGTTCACCTATTTGCCCATTACGATCTACAACAAAACTTTTATTCTTGCCTTGCAAATTCTGCGCTGCAACAGGATCTTTATGCAGAAGGCAGCAGAGAGAGTTGACCCTTGACATAAGGGACTGCTCCTCAGCATCTGATGAAAGTTGAAAGTCACTAAGCACGTATTGAGTAATTTCCTCCATAATGTCACTTCTGATTGGGTCACCACCAGGAAGGAAAGGATCTCCTGTCATTTGGTCTGAAATACAATGTCCAATGTGGTTCACTAGGTCACTGATTGACATGGGTGGCTGCAGTCTGGGAACTTCTATTTGATCCCAACGGCTTGAGAACCTCTGTTCTTCTCTTTTGATTCTCCTGACTTCTTCACTTGTATGGGAGTTCACTGCATCATACAGGAGAGATATTATATTTGGGGGTAAGGAACGGTTTACCATGAAACAATTACACAGAAAAGAATGATGTGGTTTTGTGTGCCCCAGAAACAATGCTAATTAGGCCACAGAATGGAGGGAGGAACGAGGGGCATCAAAGAAAGGAAGATGCTCTATCTCTTGTCTAGACAAGAGTAGGTTGAATATGCGAGGATGAGAAAGAGATGGACTTAGCTCCGTTAATGTCTGTCAGAGAATTAGAGAAGAGAGTTCAAAATCTTAGCAGCAAATCTTGGACTGGTTGTAGTGGAAGCATCAAGCTGAAGATCTAAGTAGAAGCCCCCATGAGGCACATTTCAAAATCCCATAATTTAAACTCAAGAATATCTCATCCACCAACGCATGGAAGATGTTTACTATAAATAGCAACAAGAATCATGTGCAGAAAAATGCTTAATATGATCAAGTCCCCCTACCGTCCTACTACAATGCTTCACTAATTGTATACCACCTTACTTAAACAAGTTCGCCAATTTTGCAAGAAGTACAACAAAGCACAAGTTCCAGCCTCATGATTCTTCAACGAAAAGTATTGCTTGAGTTTTCTGAACCCCATTTCATTTTGCACATTCACTGAGCCAAATAACAATACAGCTAAAGAATTAAGTGTAAAGTTAGAAAAACGAAACATATCAAATAAATAAAAACCAGACAAATGGTCTATACGTCATCTGCCATTAATTACTTATAATCTTTCCTATACAAGTCCACCAATTTTAGCACAAAGTACAACAAAGCACTTCCAGAATTCAGTGTTCATAGGGGTCCGATAGCAGCCATGAACTCAAAGAAAACATTTTTCTTTTGAAATTCTAGCTAACTTATTTCCATCTTCTGAATAACTCAAGAGCGATGAAACACCATTCTGCATGATCTAGAGGCCAATGTTCGATTATATAACTGTGAAACCTATTATACAGACAAGTGACTTGGACAGGAAGACCGCAATTTGAATGGGGATATATAATAGGATTGAAGTGTGCAAGGAGTCCACTTCCTTCACGGACTTTGAAGAAACATAAACTCAGCTCAAAACCATGCGTCTTGAAAGAAAAGTTCCTCTAACGGCTACTTCACAACTAACTGAGAACGAATGTGTTAGTTCATGGAAAACTGAACTCTTTACACTAACATTATTCTAAGTACAAACTGAAACAGTTTGTTCAAATTCCATAAGTGGGCAGATATCCTTGACCCTGGTTAAAGAGCCCGGCCAAAGAACAAGAGACAAATAGGGGAGAAATAGAAATTAAGAAGAAGAGGAAGGTGAAAGCAAAATGTGGAAAAATAAAAATAGTCCTGCATGGAAGTCCTTAAACAAAGAGAAGCACAAAATTTTAGCCAAAAAGGGAAGAAATAGCAATCAAGAAGAAGAAGAAGAAGGCGCATAATCTTGAAGGAGGGAAGTAGAGAAGGAGAGGAGTTATGCGAGATGAAGATGATGAAAGGAGGCAAAGCTGTGAACCCTACTGACACCTATCGCAAGGAGTTCCATAAGAAGGAATTTAAAATGAAGAAAGAAAGAAAGAAAGAAGGTAAGAGAAGTGGGCATTACGAAGAAGGATCTAGAGGTGATCAAAGAGAAGATTGCAAAGCTGGAGATAATGAAGGTTCTTGGTTCTTTGGACAAAGCAAGAAAAACATAAGAGACAACTTGTAGATAAACGTGTTATAAAGAAAAGAAATGAATATGACGATAAAATGGAAGATAATGGCGAGACCCCTGTTGTGTTCAGTCATTTGGGGCCTCCTTGAAGGACATTGGCAGAAGAAGAAAGAGTCAAGCCTCCAAAGCCTAAGCATTCAGTTTACTATCACCCAACACTCACTCGTACTGGTGCCCCGCTACCTGCAAAGCCTCCCATGTACAAGTCATCCATAGGGCCCCAGATTCCTTTATCTGCTGGTTCTTCGAGTACTGCTGCCACATCATGAAGGTTGAAGTTACAGGATGCCGCCATAGAAGTACCTCCACCTCTTTTATACCTGTTCAAGTTTGACAGATAGCTCTTTTATACCTGCTTCTTTGTCTTTACCCTCTCCACTTCAAGCGCTGACAAAGTGTCATGGACCCAATTTTTCGCTCGTCAACATGGTCCATACAGTGTCTAGACTTACCTCGCAACCTAGACCGTGTATAGCTAAGAGTCATTTCATAGCTTAAGACATACTTCGTCCACTAACTCAAATAAACTCACTTAGACCATCCCTTCGTTCATGGGAGGTCATTCGGCCTTCCTTGGCTCTTATCTACCAAAGCCTATTTTGGTACCCGACTGTACCGATTGAGCTGTTGGCCCTTACTTGAGGCTTTTTATGGGCCAACTATGTGGTCTAGACCTCTTCGGGACATCCCAGGGTCAAGTAAACTTGGCCAACACCAAAGCCGAGCCTTTTGATTGTGGAGACCGAAAAGTATAATTGTCTTTACACGTTAGTCTTGACCCTTTGGAAATCGCGCACTGATGGTAACTCCATCCCCCAATGATGTCCACGACTGTTGGTAACTCCATCCCCCAATGATGTCCACGAGTCTACCCAACCCCTTGCAGGTGAAAGATGACTGTTAGCCGATCCACTGATGGACCAAAGAGCTCACATAAACCAACCTTCATCTGTTCGTTGCCACTAGTCCAGAGGTGGTAGAGCTTAGACACCATGTTTTCCATTAAGGAGCACATGGAAAAAAACTCCAACTGGCAGTAGTAGACATCAATATGTTTGAAATGACTCATACCCCTAAAAAATTATCCTTTTAGAATTGAGCCAAATCCTTTTGCACGACGAATCCTCATATCCTCCTCTATTTTTTTTTTTAATCAAATATCATATTTTTTAAAATTTCTTCATTTTTGGGCAAACCCTTCGTCAGCAAGTCTATTTGGACATTTGGTAGGGCAATCCGGACATTTGGCAAGACTGTCTAGACGTTTAACAGCACTATCCGAATGTTCACCAAACCATCGGACATTCGACTCGGACATTCGGCAAACAGTCTGAACATTCAGCAAACGGTCTGGATGTTCGACAGACCATTCAGATGTTCGGCCCAAAAGTTCATCAGTTCATTCAGACATTTGACTGGAACGTTTGCTAGTCACACCACTACTGGACCATCACAACCTTGGCACATCTGTGGGCTCCAAATGACATACGCTGGCGCAACTTTAACACGGACCACAGCCGGACCATGACACAGCCTGCTGCACCAAGCGTAGGTGTCACTGCCTCCACCAACTCCCCTGCCTCTTCTTGGCCCCTCACCAAAAGATCAAGTTGTTTGTTAAACCCCACTCCCACCACCTCCACCTCTTTAACAGTATGCTCAGGCACAACCTGGCGTCAATGTTAAAAGATGGAGAACAGTCCATCAGCATTATCAGAAATCATTGTCCAAGGAGACAGCTCAAGTGCATCCTGTGCTCCCTCCTCCACCACTGGGAATCAGTCCAGAGCTGGCCAGTAATCAGTCTGAAGCTGCATCCTTAGAAGCCCAGGTCAATAATGCACCAGCTGCTAAGTACCCAAAAATGGTCCTTCCACCACCACCTCCTCCAAGGCAACAGCCTCCGTTGCCTGGACCAAATATGGTCCGAACATTACAACCGAATGTTTTACCCTCAGGAATTTTGCATTTCCCTCCTGACCCCCCATGATGAGACCACTGCTTCCACCTGGTCCTCAATCTTTCACGATGATACTGCAAGCAGGCCAATTGCTCCTCAAAAACCATCTTATGTGAAATCAGCTGTTTCTACTGTTATTAAGAGAGCACAGCACACTCCACAATTGATTGCCATGGTTCCTGCCACCGTTAGAGTGAGGAGAGAGATTATGGCACCAAAACCCAAACCCAATCCCAAACCGAAACCAATTCCCTCAACCATGTCAGAAGTGACAAAGCCACCGGTTCCTACTCTTGTGAAGCCAGAATCAATTAACTCATCATCAGGTCCAAAGGCTCAGAGCATTAATGACCCACATACAACCTTTCTAGAAGACATGAAATCACTTGGTGCAATCAATAGCTAATTTTATGATGCTGGTGAGATGTAAAGAGGAAAGTGGATGTGATAGAGAAGATTTGATTGGCTTAGTAGAAAGATGATGAAGGAACAAAAGAACAGCATGCTTGGGGAAAAATTTTAGTAAACCCATAACTGGATAATGAAGCTGGAAACAGCAGAATTTGGTTGATTTAAAATATAACTATGACATTAACAAGATAAGATAATCTGATCAGACCTTATCTTGTAGCTGCTGGGATAAAAGAATAGATACACATTTCTTTTTCCTGTTTTGAAAGAATCTTAAGTAAGTGTCTAAATGCCTTCAGGACCATGGTTCCATTTCCTTTCCTTGAAGTCAAGTAGCATGTCAAAACAGAGAGGAAGTGTCACATAGGTCCCGGCTTGTGCTAGTTCAGACTAATCACAAGATGTGGGCCCCAACGGGGAGCCACACCTCTGTTCCTCTTGTCAGTGAGAGTATACTCTGGACCTCTGTCAAAATTTTCCAAGGTTACTTCTAAAAGAAACATAATTTTACCTGAGCGTGAAGGATTCTCCTGGGACATTTTTTCTGGAGACACGCTGATGAAACCTTGTGGTCCACAATTCAAGGAAGATGAAGGAACTTCAGATGGTGATGCTGCATCCTGCAGAACAAAGACAGCAGAAGCTTCCTCAGCTTTCAAATCAACCCCATTGTTGGATTCATTCAAGTCTTCAAGTGCAGCAACTCTTTGCTCAAAATATGGAGATTCTACTATAATCTCTGGCTGTCGGCTGAGAACGTTGAGACGAGGATCACATTGAATAAGTTTTTCAAAATGCTTCCCCATGAAACCTTGCTGGCACTGCAGAAAATGTCGCCTGCATCAGAAGTTAGAAGAATCAGTGTTACATATTTAATGTTGGAATTATACCACAATGAACAATGGAATTCATTCTTGTTTGCAGTTGAAAACTGTTGCGCTTCATGAAACTCAGCCAAATCTTCCACAACTGAAACATTCCAGCTTCTGTAAAGAGAATATTGAGGACATGGTCAAGTTGGAGTCAAGAAAACTGCTGAATGATAAATGGAGGAAAGGAATACTCAATTCCCCCACACCGGCTTCCATCAATACAGGAAGCAAGTCAAGACTTCCTTCTTCCCCAAAAACCACAGTCAGGCAGGAGAAAGACAAACATTCACCCAGGCAAAGGATACAAGAAATAGAAAATAAGGAATACATAATTTCTCCAATGCATGCATAAGAAAAGATATGGTAGAAAAAAATATATATATCATAAAACTGAAAGCAGGACCACCTATAACACTTCAGTGTGGATTTAAGATCACCTGGTGACTACGAAACAGAAGTAACCATGCTAGATCGCTTGGTGCTTTGGACTCGAAAGCCCTGAGCACCATGCAACTTTCTTAGTAGCCGTGCTCAATCCAGCTGTTCTTATTTCTTTAAATGAGACATATTTTGAGAAATCCCATCATCAACCAAAAGGAGAAAAAGGTTGTTGGTTTGAATGTAATGTAAAATGCTTTTCATCACGGAATGAAAACACTTGCTGACCAAAGTTTGACGTTGGAAGTCGGATTGACTGTAAAATCCTGTGAATAACTTAACATTGGAATGCATGGCCTTACCTTTTATCAGACCAGGAGGATGAACTTAAGTTGGTGTGCGGAAAGTGGGCAAGATGCCACTTTACCACTTACCCTAAATGAACTTCTAAGGCACAAATTGGGCAGGGTTAATCAAATAAGGTTGATTTTGAAGCATGTTTAGTCCAGAATCTTAAATATCTGACATTGAATAATCTCTAGAAGTGTGGAACAGTAAAATGCGGCTAGTTCTGGATGACTCAGGGTAAGATATAATATAAAACTACAAAATAAACAGAAGAACAGATAGCAGAACGCCTAGGCATATTGCACCTTCAGCAAAATTACAAGAGGGCCATTAGCTCTGGCAAACTGCAGGTTTAACAGTTCCTGTCTTCAGAGGAGAGCAATTGCGCAAAACTGCTGAAGGCACAAGAGAAACCAAAACTGAGATTACTCCGAACAAGATCCACTTTGACGAGACTACTCTGAGAAATGGCCTAATTTATGAGAAGTTTATGCGTAATGATGTGTGTGTCAAACAGAGTGATGTAGATCTCAAACCCCAGGCAACACTATGCTATGCCTTTCTTAAATATCTTTTGAGAGGAAGGAACGGAATAATTAACAAATATATTTAATACAAAGGGCCCCCATTGTAACAAACACCTGCATTTGAAAACATTTCAGCAAAGTGGATAGATTCACATCAGAAATTCATAGAAAATCATTAATAATACCTGTGCATGCTTGCTTGTCCACCGGTAAAATCAGAAGTCGCTTGCCACAAAGTATGCTTTCTAGGTTGTGGATTTGTCTCCCTAGAGAAAAGGGGCTGTCTAGCTAGCTGCACCAATCACAAACACCTCTTAATCACCACCACCACCACCACCTCATCATCGTTATTTGAATGAGAATTTATTGTGATTTTCCAAACATAACAATGTGCATATGCTGTGCACGTGTGTGTTTGTGTGCGCCTCTGTCCCATCTAATTAAATTGAGAGAGAAGTAAAGTACCACTACGTCCAAGGTTTCTGGTCCTTCATTATCGGGGAAATTGGCCCCAATGGCCACAATATCGGACCACTGAATTTCAATTTTGTTCTTAAGACCGCCATCAAGCACTTCCCAAACAAGTTTATGCTTCGCAAAGTAACATTTTGCCACCAAATCTCCTTCATATCTCGACTTATACTACAGCCAAAGCAAAAAAAACGAAAAAATGTACAATCAACCTGCCAAAGAACAATCTTATCCTCTTATTTACTTGTGAAAAGCATGTATTGTAGTGTACCTCCCAGGTGCCTATTTTGAGAAGTGAAGCAGGAAAATTGGAAGCCTTCAGCTTATCTGTGTTGCAAACACCAGCACTCTTGTGACACTTCTTATTACTTAAGACAGCTTTCTGCTGTGAAAGCTTCATCTGAATCAAGTCCAAGAAGGAAGGGCTCTTTTTCAGACGCAAACCAAGAGGGCTTGGCTCATCAAGTGGATTGTAACATCCTGGAATCGTCTGCCAAATAAAACCCATCAATCATTAAATAAACAACATTAACTTAGTCCACTAATTATCAACAATAAGAACCCCGAAAATAAAATTAAAAAACAAAAAAAAAAAGAGCGCGAAAGGAATGTGAAACCTGTAAAGAGGATTCCAGTTTAGGTCGCTTCTGAAGCGGACCCAGTTGATCTTCCAAGGAGAAGTCTTCCGCCACCTCCTCAACTTCCAGCTTCACGGCCGCCTTTTTAATGGCTGAAGAATTCATTAACTGAACCATTTCAATCTGAATATTTGCAGAACTCTACAATGACTTGTCTTTAATTTGTCTCGGTCACTGTAAGTGGCATTATTATGGATTTGATTTTCTTTTATATGTGTGTTTTCTTTTTCACTTAGTGGACGGCTGTCACGTGTCCTTAACGCATAGCCACGTGTTTATTTCCTTCGTGCAACAAAGTTACTAAAAAAGCCTGGCAACGTCCAAGTCACGTGCCCTCCAGTGGGGTTGTTTCCGTCATTTCAAAAATTAAATTTATAATTAAAGAATAATTCTTCAATTAAAAATACGAAACCAAAAACGACTGGCTGTGTTTTTGGTGACGCATAGAAGTCACGTGCAGACACGTGCGCCTTATTTTTAGTATTTGGAGAAATAGCGGGACCCGTTCTGCTTGTGTTGTCTCTTTTGTCTTTTTGGTAGAACTTTTCGACGAAGTGTCGTGATTGGTTGATCGGTGAAACGTGTTACAATCTGACGGAGTTGGATAGACACGTCATGTTTAGAGATGCCATTGAGGATAAGCATAAACTTTCCTACGTGGACTTGTCATCCTTTGTTGACTGGCATTCAGATTAAAAAACGAAGCATAATTTGCT
>STGP01030395.1:0-11248 GCA_004918865.1 Caryocar brasiliense
GGATGAGACCATATAATATGCATTTATAGGAATTATAAATGCTGAAATATTCTTTGGTCATTGGACTTAATAGTTTAATTGAGGTCCAATGTGAGAATAATTATACGGGTGTTGTATTATCATGGGACATTGGGTGGGCCTATTAGAAATTCAATTTAATTGGATATGGGCTGATTGGGTAGCACTTCTATTAGTGCTAAGACCATAAATGGGCCAGCTATAAACTAGGCCTAAGTAAGAGTTCAATTATGGAATTAGTCTTGGCCTAGTCCATATTTCTAAGGCCCATTAGCCCTTAGGAAGACTTGTGACTATTGGAGATCTCTAGAAGGGGTGAGTCGTCACCCAAAGAGGTTATAACCAGCCTAGCATCAGCTTAGGGATAATGAGATTTATCCAAGTGTCATAAATCCTATTTTTCCCTTGTGTGTTATATATAACGCACACCTCCTCTCACGTTCTTATTACCTCACTCATCGAAAACAAATCTTAACCTATGCCTATCACTCCTCCATTGTTTGGGTAGCCTCGAGCTTGTATTAGAGGCAAAGAAAGGCAGTTTTAGGTCTAGGAAATGGCGAGGAAAAATTCTAGGGTATGAGCTAGAGACTCTGCACTTGGAGAGTTTGATTGGTTCATACATAACTCTTATTTTGGTAATCTTTTTTAATCCTTTTATGGATGTGTTGATTTTTAAATACCTATATGCTAAATGAGGTTAAAATCTTATTTTACTACAAATCATGAATGAATGCATGTATAGATTTAACTAGGTTCGTTTAGATTTACTTCCACACTACCACTCCAACAGTAAGTCATGGATAGAACCACCAACTTCGCAATTGGCTTGCGAATGAAAGAAAAATTCTAAGAAATCAAATAATATGGTTTAGCCATGTAATCTTAATGGATTACACAACTTGGCTGTGTAATCTTCAATCTGCCTCCATTTAAAAAACACGACTTAGCCATGTAATGCCCAGGATTTTAAGGCAATTTCATATGATCTCTCTTTTAACGTTTTAGGCTCAGCCTGTTGCACCTAGGATGTTCTGGATTGATTTTGGGATTCTTTTGAACCTCAAAAATTAATCCTTCATCGAGAAAATGATTAAATATGATTATTATATGTTTTGTGGATGGATGAGTATGAATGAGAATGAATGCTTATGTGATGATTATGTATTATGGATGGCCATGGACTTAGGAAACCTCTTGTGGATGTGTTTTGTATTTTTGAAAAGGGTTGTAATTAATTATTTGTAATTAATTAATTTGGGTTCATTATTAGGGCCTTTGGAGAGCCCATTAGCTTAGTCTCACCTTGGTATGCCAAGGAGTTTGATGTATATGTTAAAGCTTGTTGGAGACAAGAGGAAGCTATAGAGGCTTAATACCCACGGTGTTCCATAGAGTTCGGCTAAGGAGTCTGAAAGAGGCCCAATCCTTAGGGAGACTAGTGCGAGCATGAAGACCATAGATTTGGCTAACATGCTATGAAAACCAACCCAATGCCCTTGGCCTAAATCCTTGTGGCTGGGAATAGGCCTTTAGATAGTCCATAGCCATACCTTTTATTTTTTTATATATATATATTAAACATATAGAATGTATGATATATATGTCAAAAAATGGTTGCATATAAAAAGTGAGACCTAAATTAATTATTGCCCTCAAAATCTTTTGGAATCAATATTAAGTTGAAAAACGGTATAGTTTTTGAGAATTGTATCGTAGCCCTCCACTAAGGCATCAATCAAAAATTTTAACTAATCATGTTATCTACTATGCAAACATTAGGGTGGCATAATTTGTTAGTTATTTTTGGATCGATGTAAACATGGGAATGTTTTAGACATCTAATTGTCAAGAATGGCACATGAACTTGAGATGATTAGATGGCTAAAGCTTAATAGGTCTGACTTAACTAATGTAAGGAACCAAGAACGGCACACGAACTTGAGGTTCTAAGTACTAGGGGCTGGAATTGATTGAACCATGCATGGAGTGCACTGGACAAGGGATGTCCACTCATGGAATATTAATCATACAAGAATAGCACACGAACCTGAGGGAGATTAATATGTCTGTGGGAACTCAATCACCTACTAGGAGCCTAGCCCAACAAAGGCTCTCATTTCCTACCATTAAAAGTGTAGGATTTGCTAAGTTAGTAGGAGACCATATTGAATAAAAAACCATAACTATTATGGTATTTGGTTATATATCACGACACTAATAATCTCATTATTTTCTGCATATGAAAATGGACATAAAATCAATAAACCCATTTGCATGTACACTTAGAAGAAGCTCACACAACCTAACTTCATGGATTGGTTGAAGAATCCTTCGTATTTTCTATGTCATATAACATAAGTGTTGAATACCATGCAGGGCTAAAGGAAAAATTACTTTCTCATTATTTCTTTGAACTGGTTGTGTATCGGTTATGCAAACATAAGGATAGGGCAATTTGTTTAAGCAAAATAGATAAGAAAACTTCTATTCCTAAGATCATAAGATGGGATAACTAAGGATGAGGACAAAGCAATTAAACAAAGGAAAGACTTTCCTTTATGGGCAGGATGAATAGTGGAATATAGATTGCCTCCATGGTTTTGGGTAGCAATGGAGAACAAACCTTTGGAAAAAAGATGTCTAATATATGTTCCTCTAGGCCATCAACCATAGATCCTTGGAAGGAAGGAGATAAACATGGATATTGGCTATAATGCAAGAAATTGCATCTAAAGATATAGGTTTATCTCATATGACTTTTAAAGTTAGGTTTTGCTTATGGGGATTACCCTAGAAAGTGGCTATGATGCATGGATTGCATCTAAAGGCTGTAGGTTGCTCTCTTATGACTTTTAAAGTAAAAATCATGTAATTGTCAGGAACATTATCATTGTTTCTAGTTGAACTAGAAAAAGGATTATCAAGGATAACATTTACAATGTTATGGCAATGACATTGTGGATTTAGGCAATTAACATGATGGGCTTTTATCGTTTAAAAGCCAGAAGCAAGGTGCAGAGCTTGGTCCAACTTGCAGATCTTGTCTTAAAGGCGTAATGACTAGGTCCCTTTTGTTGGATAAAGGGAAAGAGCTAAAGAAGTCTTAGACTTAACATTTATTGATGTATGTAGGGCCATTCTTTAAAATGGCTAAGGGTGGATTTTTCTACTTCATTACTTATGACCTATTGAGGTATAAGTACTTACATATGTACAAACATAAGGATGAATCTTTTGAAAGATTCAAAGGCTTTAGAGATGAAGTAGAAAAGCATAAGGGAAAGAGTATAGAGATTCTTTGATCGTAATGAGCAGGTAAATACTCAAGTATCGAGCTTGATTTGTTCTTTAAGGAGCAAAAGCATTATATCTCTATCGACTCCTATAGAAACACCAAAACATGATGGCATTTCGAAGAGGAGGAATCATATCTTGTTGGATATGATATGGTTAAAGATGAGCTGTACAAATTTTTATATTTGACTGTGGGAATATGTATAACAGATAGTATGCAATATTATCACCAAGTCAGTAGTAATTAATCCATATGAGTCATGGCATGGTATAATTCTAAATTCTAGGAGCATTAAGATTTGGAAATATTTAGCTTATATTAAAAGGCTGAGGACTGATAGATTGGATGTTTAATCAATGAAGGAATAGTTTAAGTACTATCCTAGTGGTTGCCTAAGATATTGATTTTATCTTCCTAATGGAGAAGGGATTGTCATCAATAGAGATGCAGTCTTTGTTAAATATTAAATTCATTCAAGTAGGAGACATCAAAAGGAAGATAAGGTTGGATGAATGATCATCCAATAGGCATCAGGATCAATCGTCTGATTAGTGGATCGTTCAAATGGATATTGATCAAATAAATCCAAGAGCCTAGCCCAATAGTGGATGCTGTAAAATCTCGAAGGAGTAGTAGGGTATCTCATCCTTTGGGGAGATACAATTTTCTTCATGGCTTACTAGAGCTGTTCATTTATAGAGTTAACAATCATGTAAGTGATCCTACTATAGTTAAAGAAACTTCATTGATCATAGATTCTTCGAGATGGCTAGAAGCCATGAGATCCAAAGTAGATTCTATGGATTTAAATCTGGTATAGGGTCTTATTGATCCATTTGATGACGTAATGCATACTAGGAGTGAATGGATATTTAAGAAAAGGATCTTATTGGCTATAGCAATACACTATGAATATAGGGTTTGGCAGGTAAACGTCTAGACCATTTTCCTTAAAGAAGACATATTCATAGATCAGTTAAAGGGTTTGGAGGCCTTGAACAGGTCAAAAGTGTGGAGGTTTTAAAAGGTCCTCTTATGGACTTAAGTACGCTTTAAGGTGATGGAATCTTTATTACAATATTGCCATAAGGAATTTTGGCTTCATCAAGAATAAAGATGGATTGTTTGTGTATAAAAGGGATAGTAGGGTTATATCACTTTCCTATTCTTGTACAAAAACAACATTCTATGTATTAGAAGTGACGTCGAGGTATTAACTTCAATGAAATTAGGTTGTCTAAGATTTTCTCCATAAGAGATTTGGAAGAAAAGACTTATAATCTCAAGATTCAGATCTATGAAGATAGATCGAGGAGATAAATAAGAAACTCCCAAAATTTATACTTGGAGAGGATGCTGAAGAAATTTAGCATGTTTGATTCCAAGTAGGGACTGTTGCATGTAAGGCATGATATCCACCGTTCTGAGATGGTGTCTTCTATGACATCTAAAGATAGGAAGAGCATGGCTAGATCCTCATTTGCCTTTACCATCGGTAGGCTAATGTACACTGGATTATGTACTAAGCTGGGTATCATACATGTTGTTAGTATTACTAGTAGATAACAGTTCAGCTCAGGATAGGAATATTAAGGAATTGTTGAATATATCCTTAAGTACCTGAAAAGGGCTAAGGATATCATCCTGGTTCATGGAGAAAATGGCTTGAGACTAGATTGTTTCACTTATTTCAATCCCTTGTTATTTAGATTTCTAGTTAGATGTATAAAGAAACAGTATGGAGTATCATCTTTTACACAGCCTGTGTAATCTTCTAGTTACATTGTCATGCTTTTGGTTAGATGTCTTATGTAATCTTCTAGAACTTTTCCTGAGAGCAGCTTGGTTAAACATGGCCTGGCCATGTTTCTTGGGCAATTACATAACTTGCCTATATTTTCTTTCTTCTTTTATGTATAAATCTGGTAAACATCAGTTGACCGTTGATAAAGGGAAAATATATCATCTTTTATAGGTCAATTTTGTATTGTTTTGCTTGGATATTATGCACAATAAGTCATATTTTGAGTCAAATTCTATTATTTTCAAGTTATGGTAATAATTTATAAAAATGAAGCTTATCTTAGCTTTTTCTTGTGTTTTTTAGACTTTGATCCAACTAATGGCAAAACTAATAAGACATGGAGAGAATAAAGTAAGGAACTAACTAAAGCAAAAGAGAAATCAAGTTTCAGATGAAAAACATGCCCAACCCATGTAATCCAAGCTAGAATATAGGTAGGTCGTGCTCTCCACGTCACGACGAAGAAACAAAGAAAAGATAAATAACACGGGTTGGACGTATTATATAACATGGTTGTGTAATCCATAACACAGGCGTGTAGTGAAGAACACAAGAGTGGAAAAGTTCTAGAAGCAAACGATGAAACATAGCCTGGCCATGTAATTGGGGCACAAAATATGGCCTAGCCATGTTTTCTAGGAAACTCAACTTTTTTCCTATTTAAAGGCTCTTTTTCTTTATTCTTTAAAGGAGGAACCCTAGACAAAAATATCTAATACCTAGTTGTCAATAACCAACCTCTAGAAATTCAAGAAAACAAGAAGAAGGGCACGAATCCAAGGCTAGAAGAAGAAGACAATCTCTATAATGATTACGATTGAGTTTTCTTAACCCTTATCTTTTAAGTTGTCTTTGTTCTTAACGTTTATTATATTTATGATGACAACTTTGAGCATATGGGTTGTATCTATTGTTATAAGGAACTAAGCATTTATTAGGGATCTCGATGGAACTACGAGTTGACTGATTTAATATGTCTATTTGATTTTCTTCTATGTTATGGTTTTCTATTGCTGTGCTTAATGCTTCCTTTCTACAGGTTCTTTGATTGATGTAGTTATTAGCAGGAATGGAGAGAAACATTAATAACCGATCAATAGCAATAGATATCGTAGGAATATAGTTGGATTGGGAAGAAAAACTTCACCTATGGGGAGTTTCTATATTGAAGAACAACTAATTTTTATGAATTAGCTATAATGATTTACAATTATGGCCATGCAAGGTTATAATAGCTATAATTGATAACTTATCTACACCATTGGGAGAGGATAGTTAGTGCATAAGGTAGTTACCCCACAATATATGATTAAATTGATTATTGAATAGATAGCTTAAAAATAGGAAAGGAATAGTGAAGTTAAGATATCCTAAACCTTTGTGATTGTTGTCTTTGCACTTAACTGTTTTCTCTTTGGTTACCTTTTGATGAACTTAGCAGTTGTTTGACAAACTTTTCTTAATCGTTAATCTAAATAATTGTAGAATACGTCATTTTTAGTACTTAATCACAGTCCTCGTGGGAACGATACTTTATCCATCACTTTATTACCTGTAGACAATTTCGTGCACTTGTGAATTTGCTCATCAATCGTGTTTTGACTTCCCTTTAAACAACTTGGGCGTGTTTTGCCTTTGAGTTGGTTTTCTTCTCTTTAACTTAGTCTTTTCTCACTTTTTCTACTCTATATCTTCTTAACTTTACTCTATGACATTTTTGACCTAAAAATATATAAGAAAATGCTAACACAAGCTCAATTCTTGCAAATCATACTTATAGTATGGAATCAATGAAAACTAAACTAAAATACTAAATATTATATATAAAATCTAACAAAACTTAGGCAAATAGACCATGTAAATAAGGTATAATTTACCTTTATCAAATACCCCCAAACATAAGTGTTCACTTGTCCTCAAGTAAAGAAAACTAACATATTAAGTTTGATAAGGCCTCTCTTTTAATCAACAAGAAATATAAGGATAGAGGGTTAAGACTTTGCTAAAGACACCAATATATAATAACTTTTCAAATTACATAGAATCAAAATAGAACTCATGCATTAACATTTAATTTAAAGAAGTGACATGCAAAAGCATGTATAACATGTATTAAAAAATGATCATTCATTCATTAAACACATATTACATGTCTAGATAATTAGTCCCTATTAAGTTATGCACATTAAAACTGAAAATGATCCATAAATGGATGAGAAAGTTATGGCCATCACATGAAAATGCAATAATCATCAGAAGCAAAACAAGTTATATTGCCTTTAGCATGTCCATTGGATTAAGACCAATCATGATCTCTCACAAACAACCTTTTGTCACTCCAAAGCTGTTACAAAAATCACTGCCCTTCGATGGAGATTTGATAGGCTATCTCTTGGTGAAGTTTTTAAGTGATTTTGTTTTGAAATGGAGGTCAGATTATGGTTTTTCGGTGGCCATTTTGAAGAGTGATAGGTTGCTCTTCTTTTAGTGGCTACTTAGTCTGATTGTAAGATGATTGAACAATTGACCAATCAGCTCTAAAGATTGATTATGAACAATCTTAAGGCCTAAAGGCTTTATGTTCTTAGACAAGCCCAAACTAGTCCAACTTAATGGGCTTCTTTTGGTTTGGTCCAAAACTAGCCCTATTGACTTTTTAAATGGACTTGGCATGTATAAACATACCACTCAATCAGCCCATAACCATCTCATAGATGCCAAAAGCCCATTAAATAACCTTGCCACTTCAAACCTCAAAATTATACATCCGAATTAAGACTATCTCTATTTGGGCCTTCTTTACCTAAAAGTCCAAATCAAACACATTAGTCATATAATGTTTCAAGCATTTATATCTCATATAAATATACATTATAAAACCTTATTTAACCTTTGAATTCAACTTCAAGGTGTGCTAGCAACCTTGCAAATTTAATTGCAAGCCGAATTTATGAATTAATTACTAGTTAAACAAGTTCAACTTTAATTAATTTGCTCATGACTAATATTGATCCATATGGTGTAACTTACTATATTCGCCACAATTGGCAATAAGACTATAATGTTAGTACCTTGACATTACCAGATTCACTGTTCCATACCTAGAGTAAAATTTCCAAAATACCCTCAGTCCTCATAAGTCATGAGTGATATGTAGCACAATGTGTCATAACTACCCAATTAGTAACGAATGTACATGACGATTATCATATTCTTATGAACCAAGATCATGATTACTTTGCATTCAAATCCTTTCATTCAAAGATCCTGATCCTGCCAGGGTTATGGTAAATGTTAAACCCCAAATGGCAAAACCATATGGCATTTCCCGATGTCATTCTCGATTTTACTTAAACTATAAGCTCTTTCTGTTTAAGCCTATCAATATTGGAAGGATTTCATTGTCAAGTATGACTAGAACCAATAAGACCTTAACCCTAACTAAAAGCTATAAGACCTTAACCTCGTTTACTACGAAGTAATGAAATCCCATCTTGATAATCATTTACCCCAATACATAAATAATTAGAGTCATCATATGCCATATACCCGAATGTGGCTAAAATGGGTATATAAATAGTGATAAATCCTAACCATATATGTACGAGATAACTCTGTCATCTTAGGTCTAAGGATTATATACACTATCATGACCTTAAATGATGATCAATGACATTAAGTACACCTTACCATGTGATCATCATCTAGATGTCACTTGTTTAACCTACTTATAACCCGAGTATCCACTATGTTTGTCTTGACATCTCATGTCGAATAGTAAGTGACTCATTACTCCATATATCATTAGTATTTCATTACTAATTATTGCAACAAATAAAAGTGACGATCTTTTAAAGCAGTGATGCCCACTCAATACTCCTACGATTGTGAACATTTTATATTACTTGTACTAAAGGACTTCGTCACTTATATTTTTAACCCTTAAGAATATGGAGTCTCTTACAAGTAACCACAAACATATATTCAAATTAATACTCACAAACATAAACAACAAACTTCCTTTATTTAAATGAATATATTATTGCTAATGGGAATGCTCAATACATAACACTTTTTACATAGGCTCTAGGATATATAACTAATATTAAGTAAGCCCAATTTTCTACTTAAGGATATATTCATCATCTAATCACATAAATTCATTCATACCCAAATAATAAATGTATACCTCTATAGATGGTAATAAAAATAATGTGTAAGATTAATTTTTAGTCTCATATGCAAATCTTACAACCCTATCTCCACTAATGAAACTTATGTAATTCAAATATCAAAAGGTCTTTAGAAGGTTGTGATGAGGCTAATATGGGTGTAATAAGGCTTAGCAATAGAAAGGCAAAAGAAACAAAATTATAAGATAGAAACTAATATGACAAAGATCAAAACACATTAACAAGTTGTACATAACATAAAGGGAATCATAAACTTGACTTGTAAAGCACACTAGCTTCTTCTTCATACATAAACTTAAAAAGCAAGGATTTGTTTCTTTTTCTTTTTTTTCTTTTTTTTACTTCCCTGTTTAATTAAATCCACCCTCAAACTTATTCTTTTTGATACTTTGGTGATTCTTCCTTCTTGAAAATTTCATCAAAACTAGTGTGTTTTCTTTATGATTAATTTGTTCCCATCAAAATAAACTCCTATTGCAATAATCACTTTATCACACAATTTCACCTTATAAACGAGGGTAAGAAATAAAGGTTTAAAAAGAAAACTAAGGCTAAAATAGCAAAAGTTTCAAAGGGCTGTCAAAGACTATATTAACATAAAAAGGTGGATATTCAGAATGGCTAAACATAAATAATGTCTTAATTCTTTTGATAGGGAAAAAATATATCATATTTTATAGGTCATTTTTGCTTAGTTTTGTTAAGATATCACGTATAATGTTTGGCATTTTAGGTTAGTTTCTATTGTTTTTAAGTTATGTGAGTAATTCATAAGAATGGATCTTAGTTTAGCTATTTCTTATACTTTTTCAAGTCTTGATCCAACCATAAATAAAATCAAGGAGTCATGGAGAGAATGGAGTATGGAAAGACTAAGTAAAGCAAAGGAAAAATCAAGTTTCGGATAAAAACATACCCAAGCCGTGTTTATTAAAGATAAAAAACAGGTAAGCCATGCTTTCCATAATGTGTTGGAGAAAAACAAAGAATTCAGCAAAACCATGGTTAGACTGTGTTATGTTACACAGCTATGTCAAAGCACGAGTGTGGAAAAGTTTCAGAACAGAAGGAAGAATTTCACAGGCAAGTCGTATAATTTGAGCTAAAAATAAAGGTAGGCCATGTTTATTCTTTTGTGTTATTTAAAGAAAAAAAAAATACTTACACGGCTAGGTCGTGTAATTCAAGGAAAAACACGAACAGGCTTTGTTTCATGCCAAATCAAAAATTTTCCCTATTCAAAGGCTCTTTTTCTGTAGTTTTTGAGAGAGAAACCCTACAGAAAAATACCTATGACCTAGCCATCAAAAACCAACCTCCAAAGCATCCAACAAACTCAAAAAGAGGTGTGGATTTGAGGTTAGAGGAAGAAGACAATCTCTATAACAAAATCCAAGAGAGTTTTTCTATTCCTTTGTCTTTAGTTATTGTTGTTTTTTAGTTTATTATTTATTCATGATAATAACTTTAAGCATGTTTATTACTTTTAACATTATGAGGAAATAAACATTTATTAAGGATCTTGATGTAGCTACACTTGAATGATTTAATATATTTATTTGGTTTTCTTTTATATTATGGTTTTCTATTATTGTGCTTAATGCTTTCAATGCTTATGAGTTCTTTGGATGATTTAGTTATTAGCTGTACTAAAAAGGAAAGCTAGTAACTAACCTATAATGATAGAAATTACAGGAATAATAACTGGATTGAGAAGAAAAGTTTGGCCTATAGGGAGTTTCTATTATTGAAGAATAAGAGAACTTAATAAATTAGTTATAGTAATTTATAATTATTGCCATACGAGGTTATAATAGCTATAATTGATAACTTGTTACACCATCGGGAGAGGCTAGTTAATGCATAAGATTGTTATCCCAAAATATTAAAAGAGTGGCAGCGGAAGCGGAAAGCGTTTTAAAATTTTCTCAACAT